>QLOY01007778.1:0-29702 GCA_003313965.1 Megacollybia marginata
ATGGAACGCTCCTTGAGGCGGTTAACGGTGACTGTGTTAACCCTGCTGATACAACCGAGGATTGTAGCTTTCTCTAGAGGAAGTGGTATGCATAAATCAGCAGAATTCCATCGGTTATATCCGTTCTTGTTCCTAAAACCCATGTGCAATTTAGTCGGTGTTGCTAGGGACTTTCCGGCGCTCACGAGTGGACCATGCCGTGTATACACTTCCTTCCTTCCTTCCTAAAAATACGAGGAAAATAGTTGCTGACTAAGACGCGCGTCGCGCTCTGAATAAGCGACATTTTGTATGCTAGGGACTTTCCGGCGTTCACAAGTGGACCATGCCGTGTGTACACTTCCTTCCTTCCTTCCAAGAACAAAAAAGACAACGAACGAGCTAGTTTAACACTAAGATGCAACGAAACCACTCGACTTTTTTCAACCAAGCCTGAGGGCGATGAAACAGCCCAAGCAACGAGGGAAGCGCACTCGACAAAATCGACGTCAAAACTGCACAATATTCAATGTTCCACTCGAAGCCGTCGGATAACTGCCTCCGCATCCCAAGACTCCCAAAAGAGCACCTAGTCCACAGCTGCCAAGGATTAGAACTAACCCACCCAAGATTGCCGAGCAACTGGGTGTGTCAAGGGTGTGTGATCACTGATGAGACCGATCGGATGAGCGTGATGAGAGTATAGAGAGGGTCCCGAGATTAGATCGCCTGAACCGCCGAGGAGGTCACCAAGATTGGGTATTCCGAGGAGAGAGGATGTCAGGCCTAGGATTGGAACGCGAGAAACGACAAGGCAGATCAGTTCACCTAGGCGGTCTCTAGAACAAGTTGAAACCGGAAGAAAAAACGATTTGGAGAACGTACAGGACTGTAGTTATAATCCCACTGAAAAGTTGAAACGTCGCAATCAGTTCGGTTACGAGACTCAGGCTAGGCCAAGCATTTGCCCGGAAGCCCGCTGTATCTGGCTTTCTGGAACTACAGCCTGAGGTAAGTTATATTGTATAGTGACGCTTAACTTCAAACTTTCAGATGTCACCAAAAGATTTGCCTTTTTACGTCATTAGACAGATCGTCGTTAGATTGTCGGGTCCATCGGTATTGTTGTATGAAAACTCGTATGTGTATAGACACAGCTATGGCGCTACCAATGCTTTGCACGACTTTATTTCTGTTACACATTTTGTCTTCCAGTATCAAAAGCGACGGTAATGGTCCACTGGCAAAATTCAAATCCTGATTCCCAAAATCTCGGCCGTTCCTTATTCCCTGTGTCGGGTATCCCTATCCTATCCTATCCTTATAGATACATACCAAACATAGTATTCTACTACATATGCTCGAAGTATATATGTACCAGCGACAGTCTCCGACGGGGCTCCCGGCTGCTTCTGCTCCCTCCTTGAGACTGCTTCCATGCCTAGAAGCAAGAAGCGAAGTGCTATAGAAACAACGCCTGACTGTTATTTGTCCTATCATCCACGTGAATTGACTGCAGCTATAAAACCCCCTGGTCCCTCTTGACCAAACTACATCTTCACTGAACAGTCCACGATACAATGCAGACTTTCAAGCCTTTTTTTATCATCTTCCTCATGTTGGGGGTTGTCTCTGCCCAGCTCACCTGCGCAATATGCCCAGACGAAGATGACGCCGGAGATGAACTGGTCGGGCAGCAGGGTCCTATGGCGGCTGGCAACAGTACGACCTGCTTGTGAGTACAAACACTTGAATCACTATCATGATAGACTAAACTCGTTTGATAGTTATCCGGGTCAAGTATCTTGTGTCTATGCGGCAAGTTCCTCACCAGTAACAATGAGTTAATGACCTAGATCGACTTCAGTCTGATGGAAATCTCCTTAAGGCGATTAACGGCGATTGTGATAACCCTGCTCAAATAACCGAGGATTGCACATTTTTCTAGAGGAAGTGGTATATAGGCATAAATCGGCAGAATTCCATCGGTTATATAGGACTTTGATAGGACTTGATTGTTACTTCCACTGTCCACGGCAGAGACGATATCATCAAAGGAGCCAAATGTAAGTGTAACAACCATCATCGGCATAGGCAAGCACAGCACGAAATGCGAGTGAGAGATGCAGTCCGTTCTTGCTCTAAAAATACAAGGAAGAAAGATAATTGCTGACTAAGGCGCGCCGTCACGCGTCACGTTCTGGACATTTTCCAAGAACGAAAAAGACAAAGAACGAGCTAAACACTAAGATGCAACGAAACCACTCGACTTTTTTTCAACCGAGGGCGGACTACCTAACCTTAAAACAGCCCGCGCAACAAGGGAAGCAAGCTCGACAAAATCGATGTCAAAACTGCATAACGTTCCACTCAAAGCCGTCGGATAACTGCCTCCGCATCCCAAGATCCCAAAAAGAGCACACAGCCCACAGCTGCCAAGGATTAGAACCAATCCAAGATTGCCGTGTGATGAGACCGATGATGAGCGTGATGAGAGTATTGAAGGCCCGAAATTGGATCACCTAAATCGCCGGAGGCCACCAAGATTGAGTATGCCGATAAGAGAGGATGTGAGACCTAGAATTGGAATGCAAGAAACGACATTAGTTCGCCTAGGAGGTTTCTAGAACGAAACTTGAGGCTCGGAATGAAAGAACGATTTGGAAAACGTACAGGACTGTAGTTTTAATCCCATTGAAAAGTTAAAACGTCGCAATCCGAACCATCAAGGATTCTGCCTTGCCGTGACGACGGCCACAACCTACGTATACGTATCGGTGAGGTAGTCTTGTAGTAGTATGTCTGTCTACATAAACTTGAATCGACGTAGTTCCAAGGCAGTTCCCACCGATTTCATTTGTTAGTACTACCGGCGACCACCTTGAACAAGAATGTAGGTGATGGACAGGTGAAAGCACAGTTGCTGACTAAGACGTGTCGGCGCTGTAAGCGCTGGTAACTTGGATAAACCCGGAACTCCGGTTGAACACCAACGTCACGGTACCATACAGTTACAGAAGTACTACTACTAGGCTAATTAGAGATTCAGAACTTGTTATCACCACCACCTTTAAACGGCAAGACCCTCCGAGTTACCCACCTTTTCTGCAATGATAGTTACGAAGTTGCAAGGAAACAAGCCCACTTCATCGTTGAGTCGACCCTTCCACCAGCCCGATGGCGCTGCGGAGATGATTTGAATAACATCACCTGTGTGGAAGGATAAATCCATGGTGGAGTCATATGGTACAACTTCGTCAGTGTAGTCATATTCTGCCCGGCACCAAGAACTAGTGTCGGGGGAGTCAAGCTGTTGGGATCTGAGTCAAAGTCGACAGTACAATTAATACTAGCAAATTACCGGAAGAACAAGATCCTCTATAATGAGATGGATGCGTCTAAAGTATGGCATCAAGGCCTTGTCTTCGACGGGAGGGTTTATATTCCTACGAACAAACAATTACACGACCATACGGAAATGATTGAGACGTACACAGAAGGTAAAATTAGTTCCTGTCTTTCTGCCACATGAAACCTACCTGCACAACTCCCACTGAAAGCCACATCATATCTTAGACTTGCAGAAACAACGGACGGATGCTTACCAATTGATCCAACCATCCCTGGGAATGGTAGCGTGGTTCAAGAATTGACACCGAGGACATTTCCGAGTCTCGTGAGCATCTTGGTATGTCCGCTTCTTCAAGACGACGCTCATCTCCAGTCTCATGCCTTCTTCTGCGGTGCTAGGGAAAGAAGAGGCATCGATGATGCAGTCACTTCCAGCCGGCAATAAACGATAGTCTCCTCGCTCGACAAAAATGCTCCCCACTTTATCCTTGAAATATGCAGCTATGATATTGTGGACTGTCTGTAACATGCAGATTGAAAAAAGTCACGATTCAGCATGATAGAATAGATACCTGCCATGACCCACAGCTCGTGATTGGAATCGGTATCTGTCTCCCCAAGATGTCTTCGATAATGACAGACTTTTCGTTCACATGCTTTGGTATGGAAGGATATCGCAGGTGGGCGAGGATAGTCTCAACTCCGCCCTGCATGAGGTGATTGACATGAATGCTGCTCGAATATCAGCATAAGCAAAACAGTTTCAGCGATGCCGAGGCTCACAAATTTAAGGAGAGAAACAGTACATAAAGGTTGTTTCGGTGATTTGATAGTCGCCGGCGCAGTTCTGCAACCTCATCTGCTTCCGATACAACCCAAGATATCTTGCGACATAATCCACTAACCCCATCTGCTACCCAAGGCCCTCGAGAAGCTTCGATTTTGTTCCAGAATTCTCTCAGAATTGAGTTGCATTGCGAAGCTTCATAGTGGATCCGCAGTGTAAGCTTCTGGCCCAAGTCTGAATCGGCAGATGAGTATGCTTCGACTGCTCGTGAAGCAAGGTCAAGGGTCTCGAGGAGGGACTTGAGTTCACTGTTGAGTACTTTGTTGTCACTGGCAGAGTTCCATCGGTTATATAGGACTTGAGTGATTTTGATGGTTAGTTCCACAGCAGAGACGATATCACCAAAGGATCCAAATGTAAATGCAACAACTGGAGAAGCCATCGAGAGGAAGGGGGTGGTAGCACAAGAATGAAGGGCTGGTACAGCTTTTTAACGTGGGCTGTTTCTTTATAGCTCCGACTGATGAAGGCAGTACTACATTGGTCTACAGCTTTTTGGCACCTGTTAGATAAGTGGTGCATGGCTTTGTCTGCAGCATGCAATTCATTAGAGCACTCCAAAATTGTGATGGAGTTATTTGATACAATCTGGAAGCTTGAAGCGCAAAGGAGGCCAGTGTCGAGACAAAGCGGGAAACATCACGTGCAGGCTTCGAGCCTGCTTATTTTTGGAGATTTACATGAGACTAAGCGACAAATTGCCAAGAACAAAAGACAAACTAAGAAACCACTCGACTTTTTTTTTCAATCAAGGGCAAACTACCTAACCTCAAAGCGACCCAAGCAACCCGGGAAGCAAAGTCTGCAAAAGCGAAGCCACAAACTGCAAAATATCCAACGTCCCACCACAAGCTGTCGGATAACTACCTCCGCATCCAAAGATCCCCAAAAGATCACCTAATCCACAGCTACTAATGACTGGCCCCAATGCACCCAAGATTGACGACAAAATGGGTGCGATGAGACCAATGACGAGGGTGATGAGAGTGCTGAGAAGGCCCGAGAGCAGACCGCCTGAACCACCGAGGAGACCACCAAGGATCCCGAGGAGGGAGGAAGTGAGGCTCAGAACTGGAACGAGAGAAACGACGAGACAGATTAGTTCGCCTAGGAGGTTCCTACAATAGAACAAGTTGAGCTTTGGGGGGAAATACTTAGAAGAATGAGTTGGAGAAACGTACAGGACTGTGGTTATAATCCCACTGAGAACGTCGCAATCTGAACCGTCGAGGGTTCCGCCTTGGATGAGACCCGTGATGATGGTCAGAAGGGAAGAAATGATCTACATAGTTGAGCTGTATGGTGTAGAGATAGTAAACCCCTCACGGTGATAATGGGACCAAGGACACCGACGCAGTCATTAGCAGAAAGACCTTGGAGCGCAGCACCCGGGTTGGCTTTGATCTGGTCGTTTGCGCATTGTACGGCGATGGCCAGGGTGTTGAGCCCATTGGTCATATTAGAGACGTCGGAGGTATCTATGAAATCATGATGGCGGATTAGAGAACAACAAAGAGGAATACGGACCGAGGGATACACCGTTCACAATGCCAATGAGGTTTTGCAATGCGGACCCGGACTGTGCGCCACAGTCTGCGCGAACGTGGAGGTCGACAGCAGGAACAGCGGTGGGCACAGCAGCGGTGAACGCAGCGAAAGCCAACGTCGCAAAGATGGAGATGGTAGAGAAGGAAGGCATCGAAGAAAAGACAGTGAAGCCTAGGCGAATCCCCCCGAATTATGGCTGCATTTTATACGTGGACGGTCTTCCACGATGACGGCGGACCATGCAGATAGCTGAGCACCAAACGAGCAATTCCGGTTCTAGACTGGGAAGGAGCTGTCGAACAGAGGCATTTGAGATTTTATTTGGCAGGTTCGCGGTCATTTACGCTCGCAAATTGAGCTCTGGCCATCGGACTATGAATGGGGCCGTTGGGAGGATCCTTCAGTTATGGTAAAAGCCAAGGAAAGAGTCACGCGAATACTATATTTCTACAACATCATATCCATTCCTACTTAGTCGCTCGCATATTTGAGCGTCCACTCTCTACTCACTCGCTGTGCATCCGTCTCGTTCTCTTTGTAATGCTTCGCAACATCCGTCGCTAGAGGATCATCAGGATTTGGCGACGATAAGAGAGCTTGGATCGAGAGAAGCACTGTACGGATTTGCAGAGCGGGCGACCATTTATCTGGAAGAAAACAACGTTGGACCGTAGAACCACAGGTAGCAGACCTTGGCTCACCTTTCAAAATATCAAGACATATTCTTCCAAGCTTGTCTATATCGAGTTCAACACACGCCAACCCAATACGCAGATGGACATACCAATATTGGGATGGTATATCTTTGTCAAAAACCTAACCTTTGGCGGTGCCATTGGGTAATCTTCTGGCAGAAACAGTTCTAGCCTGAATACGCCATCTAAACCGACGCTGTGGTCAGTGGCATTGCACAATGCAACAACACCAGTCTACGCACTCGCAAATGGACTCCCTTCCGGTCCCTGAATCGTAACATCGAAATATCGAAGATTATCTTCATGAGGCGCAGCAGTAATTCCAGGTGCAGGATCAGCCACAAGACGCTCAGTTTCCTGCAATAGACCCAACCAATCAGAGAAGAGAGAGAGAGAAATCCGTGAGCAACGTATCCAATTCAGACGACCATTCCATTCACCTTGATGATACGCTACAAAATCCACAAAAAGGGGATGAATCAGTTCAGTTCGTTGTGCAGTAACCGGTGGGATTCACTTTGGGTAGGGAGGCGGCCATTCACAGCAGGGTTCGATTCGAGGATGATGCAACGCGGGCGAAAGAGCACTAACAAAAGCGTGACTCGGGCTTTGCCTAATTCGGATTCCTTTGCACAATGGGCGACCGTTTCACTTCAGTCTCTCAAATTTAGGTTCAATATCGAAACAGCAATACAGGTCCTATATACCCCAGCCTAGGTTGAACTTTCCGAGGCCGACGTCCGTTGATATCATGCTATCACAACTTATGAGCTGCACATTCAAATGTTCAAGGTCCGCGAGTTACCTTTGCGTCCCCGCTTTCGTGGCTTCTTGCCTTGTTCAGAGCTAGGTTGCGTGTTGTCAGCGGAAGTCGCTAAAGAAACCCAATCGTCAACGGTCAGCTTGGAGGTAGCAATTCTTACAGCTCTCGCCTTCCACTAGCACTGCATCGCCTACGGCTGGCTCGTTACCTTTGCGTTTCCTTGATCTAGTAACGTGCCCGGTGGATACTGAAGAAATCATTATCAACGATCAACCTTGTACTGTAAAAGCAATTCCTCACCCTGGTCACTGGCAGCCTCGCTCCACCCACCCCGCGGTACGGCTTTTTCTATCACAAATTAATCAGCTGGGCAATCAGACTGAGATCGACTCGTTACCTACGAAGAAATGTGTCCCTAAAGAAACCAACTGTCAGCGATCAACTGGGACTATAACAGCAATGACTTACTCCTCTTGCCACTGACAGGACCCACTGACACCTTGGGCGTTCCACTGTTATCCCCATCCCCTTCCCGTCGAGCAAGCAGAGCTGTTCTCTCAAGTTGTCGACTTTGTAACATTCATGATCAAAAGGGCACGAGGAAGTAACACTTACCGAACAACCGCCCCCGAATCTCTTTAGATGAACCATCGTCAATATACCAAATCTCTGATAGTCGCAGCAATCACTTACGCGGTGACGGGCAACGCAGCGACTGCAACAGCAGCACACAGAAGAGCAAGAAGACGCGCGTATAAGACCATGGTATTGACGACCTCAGAGTTGCGAACCGGAATCAGTCCAGCTGATTCAAGCAAGAAAGATCGTTTCCTTGTTTCTCCTCCTATTATACTCCCAGGAGTCGTTTCATGTGCATCATGAGATAGACCGTGTTGGCCATGGTGTTTCATACATCTAAACGGGGGGCTCGAGCAACTCTGCCTTGGAACATTCAGAAAGACACAAGTTCGAGATCAAGTATCTCATGCGACGTCGAATCTCTCTAACCTAGTAGCAGTTCAAATTACGCGGCGATATAGGCAACGATGATCATTAGATTGTCCTGCGCTTTCCTGCGCTTACTCGAATGTCTCTCCGTAGTGAATTTCACTATGATAGCGAAGCAAAACAAGGCAAGGAGCAAACCACGGAAGGCTTGAATGTATTGCTGGACGCTCGTGCTCTTAGCCGGGTGCTACGCTTAGACGACGTCGACTCGGATCATCATAATCGATCATCTCATCGGAACTCTTTTTGCCTCCGCCGAAAGGGTACTCCGCTCAGTCTTTCCTAGATGCTACATTTTTACTCTATCCGAGTCGTGTGGGGGGCCTTCAAGTATACAACTCACCAACTTGAAAGAAATCATCTCACTTTTGAAAGGCGTTGTAATTGTAATTAATGAATTTCAAAGATCAGACTCTCAAGACTATAAGAGCGTCGAAACAATGAGCTACTGATACTGGAATACAGGATATGAAAGCTCCGTCCCGTTTCTGATGGTTAATCCATATCCCTAAACAGCAGTCAGTTACACCTAGGTCAGACTTGGTGATGGTGCTTACATCGGTGAGCCCGGCTCTGCTAGAAGAAAGAATCAGTTATTGCTCCGACGCAGCTATGGTTGTTTACTTTTGCCTTTCTTCGTAGGAGGCCCAGACGATGCTAGAAAATTTCTAATGAACGTTCAGGTTCAGGGTCGTGACAAGTTCTTACTTGTCGATGTAGAACTTCCTGATGGAGGAGGAGGCACATTCTTCGCAGGAGGCCCTGACGATGCTAGAAAATTGTAAATGAATGTTCAGGTTCGTGACAAGTTCTTACTTGTCGGTGTAGAACTTCCTGCTTGCCCTGTAGGAGGAGATGCTGTATACATCCGGTTAGGTATGATGACGGTAACGCGCTAGTTCCTTGCCTGTTCGGGCCCTTTTTTGACCTTGTCGTCCTTGATGCACAGGCATCGCTTCCCGTGGTAGTGACGGGAGGTCGGGCTCCATATGCCCTAAATTCAATTGCCCCAAATCCAATTGCAGTGAGGACCCTTCCGGTGGCGGCGACCCGTCCGGTGGCGAAATGCTTTGCGGAGTGCCCGGCAGAGAGACTGGTCCATGCTTCGGAGCCTTTGGTGGAGTTATTGGCGGGCTTGGGCTTTCACCGTTAACGTTGTTAGTCCGAGCCACGAGAATACTGCGACTTTTGGAGAGAATAAAAAGCTTGGAAACGCGTAAATGCAGCACATACCGAACAACCATCCTATCGGGTACAGGTTCTCTGTTCATATACCGGTCAGTAAAGCATGTAGTACCTCCAAGAGGGTCCTACCCGATAGGCATTGGCAATGCAGTAACTGCAACAGCAGCGCAGAGAAGAGGGATAAGTTGGATGTATGCAACCATGAATACAGATGACTTTGGGTATCAGACCAGCTGATATGTAGTAAGAAAGAAAGGGAGACCGGCTGCGGATTGGATATGTTGCGGCCTTTTTATGCGCTGCCAAGAGCGAAGCTCTGTGGGTCTACTGAAACAGATCGCCAGTAACAATTTATGTAAAATTGTCATTGTTTCCGTAGCTCTCTGGTTGTTCTTTCACGCAACTTTCGCGAGGCAGCTTTCGCAAGTCGAGATTGGATCGTGAGGGTTCACGCTCAATTCATGCACGCAATCATCAGCTGGTTATGTCGATTGCTTGAAAGACTTGGGGCGGCGGGATCGTCGTCATATTGATCGGCGGTCGTGCCGTTGTCATCACTACTCGGCAAATGGTCCCTGAACAGGAACAGCCGGTGCACTCCGGAAGTTTCCGGTGCACCTATAATTGGTCGTGTTGCTAAGGCCTCGATACTCCTCGATACAGGACCGCTGATAATCCCCGAAAGGTCATTTGCTGGCCAAGGGGATCTTGTCCGGACGAAAGTTTTGGGAAATCGCGCGAGGATGTGTCGAGCTGACCGGCCCGGAAATCACGTGCGCTTACCCATTTTCAAGAAATGCTCGTTAGAAAGTCTGGACAGGAAGTTCCTGAAGGAAAGAAAAAAGTGTATTAATTAACGGCACGGTCCGCAACTTGAACGCCGCTTTCCTGGGAAATGTCTAAGTACTGCAGTACGTACATGCTACATTGCTACCTACTGTATTGCCCCTAGGACCAGTCTACCAACCACACCTTGGGATACCGCTTGTGCACGTGATAGACATGAAAGGCAATAAAACACGTCCAAAAGTCGGCTCAAACGAGACACTTGAAAAAAAGTTTGTTCGGATCAGCGTCCGCTGGCCCACGGCTGCATCCGATATGGAGCATCTTGTAAGAAACGAAAACAATGACTGTATTATTACACAATGATGTCTGTATACAGAGCCTAGAACATCGATAGTGAAGGCTCATCACCCACGTCAAGTATCTCTTCCATAACTTGGAGCAGCGTAGACCCATCTTCACGCGACTTGCGGAAACTGGAAGAGAATGGTCAACTCCAAAGGTCGAAGCAGCGTAGAGAGGTACGCACTCTTTCTTTCTCTCTTTACGGAGAACGTAATTGAGCTGGAGAGAAAAGAGACTAGGGAGGGAGGAGTTGAGCATCCTGAACAATGAATGATCGGTTAGAAGAGACGTACGATACGGTGACTATGAGAACGTTCCAGCAGTATCCATACACTGATCACACATCAGTGATGGTCAGGAAGAAAGAACCAACTCACTATCTTGACAAATACCCAGCTTAGGAATTCCTGGTTGCGCATCTCGCACACGGGGAATAGCGAGCAAGAGTGCCGAATTCATAGAAATAATACCCATTTCCACCCGCTTGCCACCCTTCCATGTCCAAAGAGTGATATAGGAAAGCAACAGGGTGAGAGTCCACATGACTGTCGGTCGTCTCGTTAGAACAGGTTCAGACAAAGCAGGGGAGAGAGAGACCTATGAAAATCATTATGGCGAAACCTTGATGAACTCTTGTTCTTCGTGCGGTGAACTGAATTCGAGCACTGGAATAGTCGAACGAGTTGTCATCGTTGTAGGCGGGGAAGACTTGGGCGGTGACTACGAATCCGTCGGCGGTACCCATAACGGACGGGTTGATGGGTAGAGGAACGTTGCATGTCTTGTTGTCCGGTGCAGTGTGGGCATGGATTATTAACTGGCCTGTGTAGACATCGAACGGATAAACGTTCGGATCACCCAACTAAGACCAGTTGTAAGCTTCGAGGTAGTCGGAGCAAGTGGACGTACGAAGGAGACTGAAGCGGATTCTACACCCATTTCTTCAAAGGGTTTGAACTCGAGATCGGTATCTTTAGCGTCTCTGTAAGTGACGCAGACAGGAACATTTGGTTCGCCTTCCGCCGTCGAGAGACTGTTCTGTGGTTGGAAAGCAATTTCGGCTTTCAGCTACGGAGAAAATCAGTACCGCAAAGTAGAAACGACGTGATGACATACACCCTTCTCGGCGCTGAACGTTCTGAAACCAAGACCGACGTTCAGCAAGGTGCTTGACTGCTTAAGCTGGGTCACATTGTATATGGAACCTTTGGAGGCGACAGTGACTGCAACAACCAAAATTCAAACACCCAAATAGAAAGCCAAGAATGGCACGTACAGGCAGGATTGATTTGGGACACTGCTTCCTGGCGGTAGTAAACGATGCCAGTGATAAGGATGATAATAAATAACACAAATGCGGAGCCAAAGTAGATGGCCCAAAACTTTTTAGTGCGAGCCGAGGCCATTATTTCGTCGGAATCTGGACCAGCAGAGTAGACGTAGGAGGACAACCAGTGTCTGAGCAAGACCGCTCGCACAGCCCACGCTTATATCTGTTTCATCAGCGCTATTTTTGTGCCATGCCGAACGGCGATCACGTTCCTTGCTCAAAATTGTTGATGTTGCTTTCAAGTTGGCTCCGGATCGAATCATACACTACCCTTCTCTCTGTGTCTTCAGCTAATAGCTTAGGTCGCTCAGTCTTTGGTATACGTTACCACCGCCATGGGTCCTCCTACTCTGGATTGAGACCTGTTTCTACAAAACGGCAAAAGATTCAGGCCTCCTTTGCTTCATAAACCTCAGACCTCAGGCCACAGGATTTCCAACAGTCGCCACTCAAAGAAAGGTTGCAGGGAAACGACTTCGGACCGCGGATTTCGGCGGCAACAAAAAAGGCACCGGTCTACACCGGTATGAAGTAATGAATGATGGAGAAGCTATGCCCATCTTCTCTCGCACTGTCTCTCTCCTCTACTTATTCATGGCCAACCCCATAAGCCTTCAATGGATTCTGGAACGTCTCGCTTCTGACCAGAATCCAGTCAACTACGCATGCGCTGGGGATGACGACGGATTCATACGAGCTCCAAACGAGTTTCGGTGCAGGCTAGAATGGGTTTATATGGCCGTGGAGTACGATGATGACCTCTTTGGCGAGATATTGGAAGGAAATGTGGAAGATGTGTGGCTTTGGGTAGATGGAGACGAGGTAGCGCTGCCGGTGCTATACCCAAGAACATTTCAGCTCCCATATGTACTGGCCGCCAAAGCTCTTCAAAGCCGACAGGAAGCTTCCGAACGCTTTGAAAGTCGAGAAATGGCCGAAATGCGAGAGAGAGTGCAGTCGGAGACTCCTCTGGTACGATTAGCAGCAATCGTGTGGCTTACCTTGACGTCCGAACCTGTGAAGAAGCGACAGAGAAGTTGGATAGACAAGGAAGAATGGTATCTAGCGGACTTGATACGTCATTGGTGGGAGATTTGGGACCGTGATGTCCAGGACGCGTTACCCCATGCAGCATCACTCGGCGACTTTGAGAGAACGATGGACGAAAGTGGTCATTCATGTTACCGTGATTTCTGTGCCGCAAGAACAGATAGTCGGGAAAGCTTTGTTGCCTGGCTTCATGTTCAATCAGTGCTCTTTCCTGAGCGTGCTGGTACACCACTGAGTCTCATGTATCGTAAGTGGGGCAGCGTAGTAAGGTGTGGAGCGTGTCTCAACTAGTGCGTATTACCAAGCCTTGTAAACTCACGCTGACATACTTTCAGCGGAAAAGCTTGGGAACCACGGGATTGGATACTCGAGTTGAATAATGCTGGTGTTTCGGAAGGCGTCTTGATGAGCCTAGGGGCGGAATTCAGGAGGTAAGCATTGAATATTATCGCTCTACGTTCACCGGCGGAGCTCTTCAACAGATCCAGTGATGTACGGGCGCTTATCATCGCTTGCGCTCCCCTTCTCAACTACGCAGCACATTTTTTAAGGACTCTAAGCGGTATCATTTCCAAAGCAGATCCTAGTAACAGCCTGGTCGTAGTACCAGCCAACACCCTGCAAATTGAGCATCTCAAAGGGAATTCTGAAAGGGCCCTCCTTGTGGTTATATTCACGGCCGATGGTGGTGAAATCCTCCGTTTCACAAGCCGTTCCGATGCAAATGGTATGATCACTGATACCAAGTCTCTCAGGAATGCGCTCAAGGCTGCAAACTGTAATGATATCATGCAGCAGCTCTCAATGCCTTGGGTTATGGGGGTGATGGAGCTAATGTACTTTGAGATTGTAAGAACTACTCAAACGTACAAGCCGTAAACTGACGAGTTTCCCAAGAAATCGCATACACCAAATCGCAAGCTGTGCAACCATTATCTGCGTCGCCTCTCCAGAATCCATGGCGTCATTCCTCCATCATTCCTGATCTACGATGTTGAGCAAGATGGGAAATTTCCCGTGAAAAGCGGGGGATTTGCGGTCAGTACTCATTTATCTCAGCTTTATCTGTTCAAAATGCACAGGACGTTTACAAGGGTCGACTAGACCAAGAAGTTGTCTGTCTCAAAGTTTTACGGTACTTTAGTAGTTGCACTCCGGGGGATCGACAAAAACTTGTCAAAGTAGGTGTTGAGCATGATGTAACCTTATTGGACTGAGGAACACCAGCGCTTTTGTGATGAGGCTCTCGTTTGGAAGCAGCTCCATCACCCGAACATCCTTCCATTCCTCGGTGTTTCTGCAGATCTCTTTTATCCGAGTCTTTGTCTGATTTCTCCGTGGATGCACAATGGCAATATCAATGATTTTCTGGAGGAGAATCCAGCTCATGATCGTTACAAGGCTGTGCGAACTCTCTAAAACTAACATCTAACACCTCACTTGTCGCAGATCATTGAAATCGCCGATGCAATAAACTATCTACATGGCTACAATCCTCCCATTGTTCACGCTGACATCCGTGGAGTGAGAACTTGAATGATGGTATTGCGCAGCCCTAACAAATAAAATGCAGGCCAATGTTCTTGTCACTTATGATCTTCGCTGTTGCCTGGCAGATTTTGGTCTTGCAGGTGTAGAGGAATCGCAGCTGTTCACGAGCACATCAAGGGGTTCTCAAGGGACTTTGCGATGGATGGCACCAGAATACTTTCTGGATAACGCTCCACAGACAACTCAACCACCGAGGGACATCTACGCATTCGGCTGTACTGTTTTAGAGGTGCGGACACTCCTTGCGAATCTAATCTTTAATAACGCGTGGCTAGATATTCACCGGGAAACCCCCCTTTCACTACCTTCGACAGGACGGTGCGGTTCTTAACCAAGTATTGAGTGGTAAACACCCTCGAAGAGATGATTTCCCATCTGACCGTGACATGCATGGCGACGACTTGTGGTTTCTCCTTGAATGTTGCTGGAATCTGGATCCTTCTTGTCGTCCATCCGCTGCTGCCATCGTCGAGTATCTCGATAAATAACCTTGATTTACTCGTCCCTATCACTCCGCTACCTTCGAAGCAGTATGCAACCAGAATGTGGCCCGTGTCCGCGTCGACAATGAGCAGATGAAGCAGGGAAGTTTGGGAAAGGAGAAGGGGTACGGGAGATTGTTAGTCCTGTGTCATGATTGCAGATGCCGGCGTCATTGTGCAAGTCCCAACTCAAGAGATTTTGAGGGGATATGTCGTTCGACGGAGATCGTACCGTCAACATGCACACACAGGTTCGCAGACAGATGAAGTACCATATCATGACTCTGCAGTCTGTAATACGAAACTGAATGCCTCAAGTCCTCGTGCTCATCATGAGAGGTCAGGGATGTTTATGTCGAACATGTGGGTTAAGATGTTTATTTTGTATCAAATACGGTCGCAGTGGGCATGGACGACGAGAACGGCAGAAAATACACACATGGAGGCCACGCATTCTTCAGTGAATATAGACATTTTCCAGAGATAAAAGCACTGGAGAGTGGTATGAGAGAACAGTACACTCCGATTAGATGGACCCATCGTTCATTCGCTCCCTTATGGAATCCTTACACATTGACTCGGAGCCAAGGTCAGGATCAACCCCAGGCTCTTGGATGGCAAGTTCTCCCAACTCAATGTCCCTGGATTCCATAGCAGTAGTAATTTGATCACTCATGCTGACTTTGACAGGCTGCACGGCCTTGTTTCCTTGGCCACGACGAGCTTGAAAGGTACTCAAGACATTTGCATTGCCTGAAGTGGCAAATGTGTAAGTGTCCTGGGTCGATATTCCTAGACCAACTCGAACGATGATCAACGTTGGTACTATGCCCTGTATGTAGAGATGAGCCAAGAATGCAACAGGCATATCACGAACCATTATCTGAGATAGCGCATCGTATGTGATATACTAGGTGAAAGAAATGGCTTAAAACATGAGAAATCCATGGCGGAATCCCTTGCCTGTGCGTTGCTCTGCAAACAATACAGAGTGAGGAGAATGATGAGGGAGACAGAGTAAATGGCTCCTGATTCCAAGCTTTAAGTTGAGAATGCAATTAGACGAACAACGTAAATTGAAGTCACTCACATAATGGCTATCGCACGGTGAAACTTCTGAGCATGTCGGGCACCCAGGGCCATGCGGCTCTCCCTTGAAATCCACCATATGCGACCGGCTGGACAGCAGATTAAGTCATCGACGCGGGAATGAGATATTCGAAGTTACCAATGAGACTTGTCACGGAAATGTTGGTAACCAACGACAATGAAAAGAGAGCGGTTCCCCACTGGGCAATGTTGGGGGCAAAGACGTCTTGTCCACCGGTGATTTTGCTGAAATTGTAGACAGCAAGATAAGCACATACTTTCAAAAGATCAGTCTACGAAATGGATGGAGGAAAGGCATGCCAGATGTAGCAATCAACAGAATGGCAGGACCAACTACAATTGGGAGCCTGAAGTTCCAAACAATATAGCATCGATAGATCTGCATAATATCTGTGAGTGAATCTTCTACGATTATAGATGAATGTACTTACCACCAATGCATCGGCAACAATACTGGGAAGTAAACAGTTAGAATGAGCAGGTCATCGGGCAGAAAGTACTTGTTTGTGGCATAGAGCGCCTGTTTAAAAATGCTAAGCCATAGCCAAATCTGAGAGTAATAAATGGCTGCGCCGCCGGGAGTGTCCTGACTGTCAACGAATCCGGACAAACCTCTAGCAAGATCGACACCCAGATGGATTGAGGAAAGACAAAACATGACAATAGCCGTAGCCAAGAGAGGCCTGTTGACTCCGGCACCAGGATTTTGTCGTACATATATCAATACATAGGCGCATGCAGCAAATAGGGATGCATAGACACCTGGAACGGTTTTCGAGTGGGCTCCCAGATCAAAGGTCTTCCTCACCGTAAAGAATGCTTTCCACCTACAAGAGTCAAATCTTGAGACAATGAAATTTGGTGTACATACCCACAACGATACAAAGACCGCCTGTAGAAAAAAATAAGCTCTATCATAACGGACACGAACAGGATGCGCACTCGGTCAAGAGGTATATCTTGCATTGTTGACAATAGCAGCGGCGCCACAGAAAAGTCCCGTGTTGCTCCAAGTCACCAAGGGTGCCAGTGTTCCGGGTCACCAAGGGTGGTGTTTATACTTCTCCGAGTCACCAGGGTGTTCATGTAATTTCCTAAAACCTGTCAACAATCTGTCAAAGGTAAGGGCATGAGATGCGAGCAGGCTGCATGAAGCTCCGTTAGGCCAGCGACCAAAATCCGCTCAAATACGCAAATTGCAATCAATCCGCAATAGTCAAATTTTCGCAAGGCACTAAGCAAGCATCGGCAACTTGCTTCCATGACTGTGACGACAGGAGATCTGTTTGACGTAACTTCCTTCCTTCGGCTGCTTATTAATTATTGTGTCCGGGGTCTTGTAGGGTCTTGTGTGCCAATGATATTCTGAACGCCGTCGAATCTCGGTACCCATTGAACGGCAAGATGACTCGGACCTTATATATACTACATAGATATCATCCCTTGATCCACTCGCATTGAACGGTGTTTTGGAATCATGCCAACGTCACATAGTGTTGCAGCTAACCAGGTGCTCGGCAACTCCATCAGCTACTCACCAACATCAACCGTTGGAATCCTCGATTACGCTCTATCACGTATATTGGATTTCCCCGCAAATATTCGATGGAGTGGCCACAATCTTGTAAAAGCCCGTGTGCTTGAGTACGTCCTTCCAACTACTTTGTAAAATGTTTAACATCATCCAGAGCTCTCCGGAATATCATTCACGGCAGCCTGATCCTGCATGTTGGAGAGAATATTCATGTTTTCGGTGACTGTACAGATAAACGAATGCATGCTACCCTTCACGTGCTTTCTGACAAATTCTGGAATCGAGTTATACTTTTTACTGACCTTGGATTAGCTGAATCATTTATGCTTCGGGAAGGTGAGTTTCGAACACAAGTTTTTCTGCTCGATAATTCTTTCTTCTGCAGTTGAATGTGACAACATGTCTATTTTCTTACAGGTGAGTTAAATTCTCGTCCGACGAGTCCACGGATCGCCGACTCAACTTGAAGATCTTGCTGTTGAACCGGTCTCATATGATGGCTGTGATGGACGGGTGGCTCATGTCCGCCGTTTCATCTATGCGCTATCTCACTACACTCAAATTTATGGGACATCTTGAGAATGCACGAAACAATATTCCTGCACATTATGACCTTGGAAATGCATTGTGCGTGGCGAAGCCAATATAACCATATATGTGATGGTTTACAGTTTTGCCTCCTTCCTGAGTCGGGATATGAACTATTCCTCGGCCCTGTTCCATGACATCAATGAGGACCTCAACTTACCCGCAACAGACCAACACGACTCGGAGCTGCTTGAAGATGCACAGATGCACAAAATGAAGTGTGTTTCCCAGAACCTCCACTACAAGACATTCAAATCATAGTACAGAGCATTGATCAAAAGGCTGAAAGTTGAGCCCGGCCAGCGAGTACTGGAGCTAGGTTAGCTCTAACCAAAATGACACATTAGTCGGGTGCTAATCATTTTCAGGTACAGGATGGGGCTCCCTAGCTATTCTTCTGGCCCAGACAGTTGATTGTCAAATCGACACGATCACCTTATCATTTGAACAAGCGCAGGCTGCCGCAGAACGCATTGCCTCTGCTGGCTTCTCACACCGCATCGCTGTGCATCATATGGATTTCAGAGAAATTCGGAACAACGCAGACTGGGAAAATGCTTTCGATAGATTCATCAGCATTGAGATGATCGAAAATGTCGGAAAAGACTTCATTGCGGAATATTGGTCAGTTGTGAATTGGGCATTGCGTCCTATGGGTGCAGTGGGTACCGTACAAGTCATAACGATGCCTGAATACCGTACGTGCTTCTACATGAGCACAAAATCAGCTAACATGCTTTATCAGGTATTGCAGAGTACGATAAAGGAGCGGACTTCATACAAAAATGGGTAAGCAATTTCGGCTTCTCAATCATGACTTTTTACTTTGATAGAGTAAGCATTTTCAAGTTGAATCGATCGGCTAACTAGCAGCCACTCTAGTCTTCCCAGGGGCTTATATTCCAAGTGTCTCTTATCTGATCAAAACCATGGAGCAAGGCAGCTCCGGTCGTCTCTTGATTGATTCTATAGTTAATATTGGCCCCCATTACGCTCGGACGCTTCGAGAGTGGAAACGCAAATTTCTTGCCAATTGGGACACACTTGGCAAACAATATATCAAGGATGAACACCATTTAAGTGATCAACAGCTTGACATCTTTATGCGCAAGTGGATATGTAAGAACATCTTGCTTTTAATGCACGCCTATTTGACGTATTATTTCAGATTACTTGTATGTCATTTCATCTTTCTAGCCACGTTCAACTGAATCACGACACTCAGTGATTATTGTGAGGCAGGCTTTGCATGTAGGCACCTCGGAGACCATGTCATCACATTTACTCGACCTCACAATGTCAGCTTTGGGTGTGTTGTCGAAGAATTTGGAGCATAGGTATGAGTTCGACTAGTACTAGCGTCGCCGAACAACAATACGACTTTATAATTTCCTGGCAAAACATTACAAGCGGGTCATATTTGACTTCTTATGATTCAAGTCCAACGCCGAACGAATTGCCCCGGCTGCCAAGGTTGGCTGTGTTTGAGGAAACTAGGAAACGTCAAGGAAGAATCATATTAAAGTTGCTCCGCCAATTTACCATGTGTCCCCCCAATGTTAATTTCTGGACCGTTCCTCCTGATATTCTTCGTATGTTAGCTTCTTGAAACTTTTTCATCGGATCCGTGCGACCACTGTACAGAAAATAGGATGGGTTCATTCATGATCGAGATACTGACTTATACTCGTCTGGAATGCACATGATCAAATGAACAGGAAATTCATTACGATCTGCCATTCGAAGGAATGCAGTTGCTGGTGGATCGACTTTATCTGGGGAAGCATAGTATGCCTAAAGTATCTATTGAGCTGAGATAGGTTAAGGGCAAGAGGACCAAACCATCTCTTGCGCTCTCGCGCACGCAAGAGTTACTTCCTCTCCAGTGTCAGCGCTCCGTAACCCATTCTCCTTCAACGTGTAAGAGATAAACTAGATCTAAAAATTGAATCCAATACCACAAATAGTGTGAGAACTTGGTGATCCCAGGAGTTGTACGGAGGAGTCTTTGAGAAATATTCCATAGCTGCCCTTATAGATGGCCATCGATCCCTTTTTGTTTCTGCGTATTTGGCAAACAACCGAGTCATGAACTTGCTTGTTGGGTGAGGATTGGGAGGTAGGATTGCAGGGTCCAAGAGTACCACTGCTTCAATTTTTATATCCAGGCCGATTTCTAGAAGCATCATACTGTCGAAAAGTTGAGCATCAGGCATATTTAATGGGTGATTCTCACAGTGAATTTGCTCCAGAGGAGTGAGCCACAAAGATGTTCCGGCGTTCACCAAAATTTATTCCGTGTGATGAGTCGGTTGTAAAGGTAGCAACGGCGTTGGAATACTCTTGGACGGACCCTATCAACATCAATTTTTATAGTAGGGATGACTTTGAGGCGCACAGTAAGAGCTAAAAGTTGACGAAGATAGCAGCTCTTTATTCAGGAGCGCACTTCTACCATGGTTAGGATTTTCTTAGAATTTTAAATTGAAGTGTAATTCAATCACAGACGATTCGAACGTACCTACGCACCATACCTCTCGGATGTGCATCCCATGTTCGGATGACTCTTCCAACAAACAACGAACCATCGGCTGGAACGTTTCTTTATGTTGATTCATGCCGTGCATGAGGATGAAAGTCCAGCCTTCTTCGTTGGGGTGTTGCGGGGTCCAGCACACAGCCTCGGAGCGAAATGGAGTCAGCGGACCTGCATCGATTATGATAAATTTGCGCTGCATTAGTTAGGAATCAGCGCTCAGCACCAGTGGCTGGATTCGATCAGGACTATGACTTTACACGCTAAGTTAGGGACTCGGATATCCAGGTTAATGGATACGTCGAGCGCACAGAAAGAGTCTTGGGCGAGGAGCAGATCAAGGAATACTTGTACGTCGAAGAACTCGATATTGAAAGACCTATAAATAAGACTCGACTTGCTTCCATTGCAGTTTCTGCGGGAAGCCGCTTCGGTCGGCCCCGGTAAAAGCGTGAGACGACGCATTCTTTTTACGTCAAACTAAGAATACACCGAGTTTCCGTTGATCAGTACTTAACTACCAGTGGCATTTCCAATCAGACAGACTTTCCCATCATGCATCATTGGTCTGGTAAAACCGTGAAATGACAAGAGTGCATTTTCTGTCATTGTGCCTGTTCCCGCTTCTCCCGAGTTAGACAGAATCGTCCCTAGCCTCATTCTCGATTAATCGATTACGTATCAGGAATTTCTCGGTGTGTACATCAGAGAAGCTTCCACGGAACTTCGTCTTATCCTTTCTTTCGTACATTGCACCTGTTCCCTCTCCTGAGTTAGACCAGTCGTCCCTAATCTATCATGATTCCCTTCGATCGACAGTCCACTACATATGCTTGCAGACCCCGAAAACCTTCAGGTGAGGCGAGCATCAATGTCATCGGCGGCCTAGCTATGTACCACGGGCAGGCGCTTATCTTTCTCTCCAGAAGGCAGACAAGCCACACGTCCAACGGCGTTTTCTGGTTCCCGGGTTTGACTCGCTCAGGCTCGCGTGCGCGAAGATTGATTTTATATTTACTGATGACCGCACTGTGTCCTACATTCGAAAGATTGGTGACAGATAGAACACTATATCAGAGACCATGAGATGCCATCGACTCACGGACATGAAACTCATACCATGTTCACAAGACCTTCCACCGATCAAAGGTGTTCGCTGGTTCAATGTCTTCATCCTTGTTTTTACCCCTGCTCTTTCGGCTTATGGACTGTTTGGTGGTGCCAGATTCAATAGTCTGACTGCTGTATTCAGCACAATGTATTATCTCTTCACCATGATAGGTCAGCAACTTGCTCAGGCTTCGACTCTGCCATGTAACTTGATAATTCAACGATAGGAATCACCGCAGGTAACTGGATTCTGCAAAAAATCAATGAATTCCAACAAGTGACAGGTTATCATCGCCTCTGGTCACATCGATCGTATAATGCAACGATGTGTCTGCAAGTTTTTTTAATGTTTGGAGGAACCAGCGCCGTCCAAGGCTCGTGCTATTGGTGGGCAAGAAGACATAGGTCCCATCATCGATATATCGACACAGATATGGATCCGTACAACTCCCAACGCGGCCTATTCTGGACTCATATTGGGTGGATAATATTTGAAACAGATATTCGCCCAGGAACTGCCGATATATCCGATCTAAGAAACAATGCATTGATAATGTGGCAACATAGGTGGTACTCTTTACTGCTTGTTATATGGGGATTTTTTATCCCTACGCTCATACCTGGATACTTTTGGGATGACTGGGAAGGCGGATTATGTTTTGCTGGCGCACTTCGGATGACTTTGGCTCACCACGTAACGAGCTTTCAATTGTTTCCGTGTCAATCAATACTCATGATTCACAGTGTGTATTTAGTGTCAACTCGATTGCGCATTGGCTGGGGGATGCACCGTATGACGACCAACATACCCCGAGAGATCATATCATCACCGCTATTCTTACCCTCGGTGAAGGATACCACAACTTTCATCACCAATTCCCAATGGTCAATCAGAATCTATGTTCTTTCTGCTCCTCATTACTAACATCCTCTCCAGGATTATCGTAACGCATTCCTTTGGTATCAGTTCGACCCGACAAAATGGTTTATCAAATGTTGTAGTCTTCTAGGGCTTGCCAGCCACCTTAAAACATTTCCCAGCAATGAAATAAAAAAAGGTAGCTTCGCGATGAAGCTCAAGGGTCTCAAAGCACTCCAAGATTCAATTGAGTGGCCGTGTCCTCCGGAATCATTGCCTGTTGTTACTTGGAAGACGCGTGAGTCCTTCAAGTTCCTTTTGCGAAAACATAACATTTCCGACTAGTCCAGCGTGAGTCGAAAACAAAAACGCTTGTACTCATGTCTGGCTTCATCCATGACATTACTGATTTCGTGGATGATCATCCAGGTGGGAAGCATCTACTATTGGATGCAACTGGGATGGACATCACCGGTGCATTTTTTGGTGGTGTATACGAGCACTCAAAGGCAGCACATAACGTAAGTGCTAGTGCAGTCCCGGACCATGAATAACTAAGTTATATCAGCTTTTGGCTATGAAACGTGTCGGAGTTTTGAGCGGTGGTGTGGAATCGACGACGGATGATCGATGATCCTTCACGTTCAATTTGCAGGTCTTGACCAAGAAAGCAGCAAAGACGGTTGTCACATGTGCGGGACCATACACAGATACGCTAGATATTCATTTACATCTTTGCTTGCATATCAGCACTACCATACACTAAATGTCGGTCAACTGAAGCCCGCAAAGGATCTTCCAAAGTTAAGTTGATTTCCGACAGGAGCATATCCAATTCTCCATTTGTGACCCAACGACGAACAGCGGCGATATCAAGGTGACAGTGGGGCTGCTTACTGTTATACGCCCATACAGCATGCTCCAAGAGGTAAAAAGTACATGAAACGAAAGCGAAGAGGTTGAGGGCCGTTCGAGCAAGAAGGGAGTTCTGATATTGCGTCATGAGCAAATCTTCGAGACGTTTAACCGCGTTTGAGATTTGCACCTGTATGTCTGACAGAGATTCTATCTGGTGTGATGAGTGAAGGATGGACCTTCCCCACTAGGAATCATTGTCAGAGCAGCAATGAATCAATAGACAAAACCCACCTGCGTGTACATTTGTATATTCGATTTCACCTTGCATGCTCTCATCAAATCCAAGGCAAGAATGTTGATAGTGCCTTCCCAGATTTGCTCTACCAAACAATCACGAATAAGCCTCGAAACAAGGTCAAGTAAAACCATTGATCATGCAGTGAGCTCACCTTCCAATACCGGTTTCCTCCATATAGCCTAGCCCACCGAGTGAAGCCATGCATTCTTCGAGAGCCGCTGGAACTTTCTGTGAAGCATATCCTTTAATTGCAGGCGTAAGAAGTCGCAAACGACAATCTTCATCTGCAGTAGCTATGCCAGTCTCGACCTTCCCTAACAGAACAACAGCACCAAAGGTTAATTGAGCAAGCGCTCTATATAACAAAGCGACACGAGCAAGTGATGCCGTGTGTAGAGGAACGTTTTGGAGGAGAGTTTTTCCGCCATCGATAGCCCGAACTGTAGCATATGATCTTGCAATAGAAATCGCGCGTTGGAGACTTCCGATGCAATGAATAGCAGAGTGTATCCTCGTGATATTCAACACGGGTACAATCAGCTTAATGCCTTGGTTAATCGGTCCAATGCGCCACGCCCTTGTACCTTCCAAAGACAGCTCCGCAGTCGGTACACCAAAGGTTCCAATCTTGTTTTTTAATCGATGCATTCTGACGCCATTGTTTAGGGGAGAGTTATAACCGTTCATTCGAAGTGGCACCAAAAATAAAGAAAGTCCACGAGAGCCATCTTGAACGGTGCCGGTCCGTGCGAGGACAACAGCCATGTGTCCTTCGCCAGCGCTAGAGAACCATTTGAAGCCATTAAGAAGATAAGGGGGTCCAAGATCGGATGACTGAGGCCCTGTGGGACTAGCCGTTGTCTCGGTTTGGGAAACATCCGAACCGCCAGATTTCTCTAGAACGAGTTCAGACAGGAATATTGAACGTACTGAACGGTACCTGTCATCCATTGTCCGGACAAGAATGCATCGGCGGGGTTCCGGCTGTACAATCATCAATTAGAGCGATATGCGAACACGAGTCGCATCCTATCACCTCAGCAGACGAGGGAGGACATCCCGTTTCATTTCTGGAGTCCCCGAGAGTTCCAGAACTAAAAAGCTTGTGAGATTGCCAATGAGATAAAAAGTGTAAGACTACCTTTAGCTGCTCCATCAGTCATACCCATCGGACACATAATCTACGGAGGCTGAGTTGAGTTCGTGACGCAGGGATTGGTACGAACAACATGATAATCTCCAGTCATGATCATGGTCTTCGCGAACATGAACAATCTTGCATATTGACCGTATTTTTTGTCGTAGCCTATGCTAACGTAGCCTTCTCGAATTGCACTTTCCTCGAGAATTCGCCAGCCCTCTGAGGTACGGAGATTGTCGACGCGACGACCCCAGTGGTCATATTGCTCTAGCTGGGCTGGTTGTACCAAGGGTGCCAAAGGTCGAATAGCTGGTTACAATGGACGATGAGGATGGCACTAACAGGCGCAACAGTGAACACCAACCGTGGATTAAGTCATCTCCTAGACGCAGCAATTCCTTCTCCACTTCTTCTTTGATGCTACAGCATGCTAAGCATTACGAGCGGCGGTGTTTTGACAGTTACTTTGAATCACAATCTTCGAGGTACCGCTCCAGAATCCCGCTTAGGACAGCGTCATCTCGATAAGGATGTTCCTGGGTATGAGGTGTCTGGAAAATTCAGGCAGGGAAAGCATACCAAAAGGCCTTACCTGGTTGAATCCTTCTTCAATTCGCATCGTCTCAGATTGCGGCGACAACCCAGACGCAGCATGCAGCGCTGCATTTTTATGTGATTCGGGTAAGATGCTTCTAGCCGGGTTGCGGCAACGAACAAATCACGGGTTTCCGGGGTCCCTTAGTATCTCAATGCGTATGCGCGCCTTTTTTACATATATACTATAGGCTGCCGTCGTCGAACATGCATCAGCTGTAGGCAACCACAGGGATGATTTTCTCCTCTTTGATCCAGCCATTTGTTCTTGCAAAGGACGACATCTCTCTGACTCAGTTCTTCTTGGACGGACTGGGATGTCATCCGACAACCTTGAAGAGAAACAATTCTGTTCCCTGTTTGATCGATGAGTTGACGGGCGAAGCTGTGTACTTCGACCAAGTGAGTGAATTCCTTTTTCGTCCATGTTTACTAAGAATCGGCGTAGCTTCGCGAAAGGACTGACGCACTTGCAAGCTCACTTTCCTCCAAGTTGGGATTTGGTACGCATATTGCCGCGGTTTAGCTTACTTCTTCTCGCTAAAGCATGCACTGAAGGCCAAAGAGGTACGTGCTGAAAGGGTTTTGTCTTGGGCTGATGAAATAGCAATGATTTTGAGTGCAAATCGAATCGGCAAGTCTTTTAAACGTTAAGCTTTGAAATTCTAATACTGTTTCAGAATATCCTGTTGCTGTCTGGGCTGTACATCGCCTCGGTGGTGTCGTTGTGTGAGTAGAATGATATCTTGCGACTATTCTCAAGCTGTCGTAGTCCAGCAAATCCAGGCCTTACCGTCGAAGAGCTTGGTACGGCTGTCATTCCCTTGCACAGGGCTGATCCTTCGTCTGTACAGTTTACCAGCTTCAAATTGTCAAACCTACTGTCATTATTGCGGAAGGCAGTTTGTTAGCAACCGTGGAGCAAGCTACATCTCACCTTTCTCCGTTTCCATCCATTATTCTGTTCGACAAAGTCGATGGTACAGCCTATTCTACTATACAGGAGCTGGTTTCCGCTGGCAGGCCATCTCTTCCGTTCAAGGAGGGGCAGCTTTCTCCGGGGGAGGCTAAGAGAAGATGGGCATTTCTCTGTTTTTCGTCTGGGACTATAGGTAAACCCAAGGTGGAGTACCTTTTGTTGATATGGCATGAATGTTATTCACCGTTTGGCTAGGCTGTGGTGATCAGTCATCATAATGTGATCAGCGACGTGGTGCAGATCGCATCTTTCTATCGAATTCATGAAGATTATTGCGCACAGTCTGACAAGCGGTTCCGTCCAGGTGATATCTGCACTGGAGGTAATTACCTCTGATTTTGGTTCACTATACTCTGATTCGGCTACATATAGTTCTGCCTTTGTATCGTAAGTAACTCTCGTTGGCGGAAGTGATGACTCAATTTGGGGTGCTCCTTAGATATCTATGGCTTGGTAGTAAACGTGGGTTTCGTTCTAATACTGTAAGAAAACATTGACATACGTCTCTAGCTCCACTTCATGCTTTACGCCCAGGGAAGTCCGAAGTGGTTCTCGCCATTTTCTGACCTCTTTAAAGATGACTGTAGTGATTACTCGACGTTTCAGCTTCGAGAGAATGCTCGATAGCATTTGTCGTTATCGTATCACACATCTTATGTTTGTGCACTAGTCTCTTCCTGGCATGGTTTCACCGTTGATAGGATTGTTCCACCGCAGGCGGTATTGCTCTGTAAAGTAAGCTACCAAGTTGTCTTTTCCATTGTTCGCGCACTGATGTCATGATTGAGCATCCTGCAGTTAAATCAAGCGACCTCAGTAGTGTTAGATACTGCATGGTTGCAGCTGCGCCCGTCACCGCGGAAACCACCCAGCAGCTCAACGTGTTTCCGCCGGGTGTACATCTTGGTCAGGGTTACGGTAGGTGACTGTTTTACCGACAATTTGTCCAATATTTTCAGGAATGACCGAGACTACTGCGGCTGTGGCTATGGTCAGTTCTCAACCCACTGTTTCAGTTCTGACTGCTTCCAGTTCCCTCTAAGCCAAAGAGTTGGTGCGTTGGGTAGCGGAGGGCAACTTGTATCCGGAACAAGGGCGAAGATATTACGGCCGGATGGATCACTCTGTGGTGTGAAGGAGTCCGGAGAACTTTGGGTTCATGGCGATCAAATTGCGCTGGAATACTTGGGTGATTCACAAACGTGAGGGTCAGCAACTGCCCCATGTGCAGCAGTATTGACAACCTCCAGGTCATCAGATACGTTTATTGATGGGTGGGCTCATGCTCTTTCAATTTGCGATTCCGGACTCACATAGACCAGATGGTGTCGTACTGGGGACGAAGGATATTTCGATTCAAACGGAGATTTGTACATTGTTGATCGAATCAAGGTCAAGTCCCTGAATATCTTCTACACGTATATTGACGCCATAGTAGGAAATGATCAAAGTGAAAGGGTTTGGCGTAGCTCCCGCCGAACTAGAAGGTCATCTGTTGGAACATCCTTTGGTCGCTGATGCAGGTGTCGTTGGAATGCCTGATGAATTTGCAGGAGAAGTTCCATTGGGATTTATCTGCCTCTCTGATGGATTATTCGACGTTGTCGAAAACGATCACCGGAAGGCCGATGAGATTAGAGCTAGTATCTTTCAAGTATATCTTTGCTCCTCGGATCCGAACGGATGCTGATAAACTGCAGCACGTGGAGCAGGCGAAGTCGAGATATAAATGGCTTGCCGGTGGCATTCGTTTCGTGTCGGTTATACCAAAGAGCGCAAGTGGGAAAATTCTTCGTCGAGTTCTTCGAGAGCAGGTTAGCGCGGAGAAGCAGGATGAATTTGGTATGATTGAGGTATCAGGAGGCCCGAATGGAAGCGTGCAAACAGATGTATAGGGTGCAATACTGCTTCCCGCTAAGAAAAGATCGGTCTGTTATCATGCATATGGAACGATCTTTCAATGACATTCACATCAGAAGAGAAACACGAACGGCGTGGCCCAAATATCTCGACACCTTACTACAGCATCGCGATACAGAGATCGAATCCGCAGCAGAAAATTGACACGTCAAATGATTCTCCGTCTGTTCCCTGTTCACTTTTTAGGCTTGAGCGGCACAGTGTTCAGAACTTGAGAGAGGCCACACAAAGTTCTGATTTACCCCACTTCGTCCACAAGTAATTTCCTCGGTATCTTTGCAAGAGGCCGGATTCAAGTGACCTGTCCTCCAGTTCTTGGTCATTCCAGTGGGATGTGCTCGGTCCGCAAGGTATATAAGATGGAAATCATGAGAGCAATTGAATCTATCATCAAGGAAAGCGCACCTTCCTTCCTCTATATGTCTGTCATTCTGATATTGGCAGCATATATCTTGTACAGACAATTAAATCGTGTATCCATTGCTGATATACCTGGTCCAGAACCAGAATCATGGTTACTGGGTATGTACATATCATCGAGTTCTTTACCCTCCGAATTAACAGACGACAGGAAATTATCGACAACTCTTCCAAGGACAAGTCGGAGAGGTAGATAACACTCAGGACTCGAGCATTTACTAAATCATAAGGCTGATTCTCAGTGGCACAAACAATATGGTGAGATCATCAGGATAAAAGGCCCTTTCAGAGTAAGGTCCAGATCTTTCTTTATCTCCGTATTGATTTGTTTTCAGGATTGTGAACGATCCAAAGGCTCTTCAGTACATCTACAACAGCACTGTACACTCTGCAATCTGTGATACGAAACTGAATGCCTCAAGTCCTCGGGCTCATCATGAGAGGTCAGGGATGTCTATGTTGGAAATGTGGGTTAAGATGTTTATTTTGTATTAAATACGGTTGTAGTGGGCATGGACGAAGAAAATATACAGAGGCCATGCATTCTTACCAGCGCGAGTTATTTTTGGAATTTGACAGGTCAGCGCCGAGCGGTGAGGTACCTGCGTCTAAGACAGACTAAGAGATGTCAGTTGCGGCAACAAAGAGGCTAGAGATTCCTCGAGTCATTCGGTCCAGCTGAAGAAGAGCTTTCGTCGACCTGAAACTAGCCAGAAAAAGCCTTTCAAATGACAAGCCAAGTAATCAGCCAAAATCTGCCTGGTACGAAAAGCTTGACATACTCGGTCCAAGTACTCATCTCAAAATACTGTAGTGCCTACTGCGAGTCCAGGTA
>QLOY01007795.1:0-89821 GCA_003313965.1 Megacollybia marginata
GGGGACCTATTGACATCCGCGGTACAGGTTTTCATACTCGTAGCAACGAACCCGATATCGATGAAGATGTTGACATTGACGGAGACGATGACTACGGGGAGGTTCAGTTCACCGAGGGCGATATTCTTGAACCTCGCACAGTAGAGGTCGACGTGGATGGCGATGAGCACAGGACACTTCGTGATCTTGTCGCCGAAGGTAAAGTTGTGAAACGACTTTCTCCACAGCAGGAAGGCATAGAGGCGGTCAAAGCCAAGATGGACGAAATCATGGGCATAGGCGAAACGGACCAGCTGGACAGGGAAATTCAAACAGCACGAAAGAAGCGCAACATGTCTGCTTTGGTGACGGCCTTGGAGAACAAAGTCAAGCAGCTGGTATGTTATATGCTCGCTGAAATTATTTGCTCAAGTAGAGCTAGGAATCGATGCACGTTTCATCTTTGACTTCGTTGCTCTGCAGAATATGCTTGGATCCTTACACCGAACCCACCGTGTCGACAGGTTGCTGGCACACTTGCTGTCGCGAATGTTGGCTCCGTTGCTTGGGTTCGACAAAGCTCTGTCCTATTTGCAAACGAATCACAGCAGCGACTGATCTACGAAGAGTGTATCTCTAGATAGAATTTTAGACTAAGGGGAGATGTCAGTTTATTGAGGAAGCAGAACAGGAAGTGAAGGGGAGTTCATATCTGGCCTTGCCATGTCCACAGGACCAGTCGATAAACCATGCAAGGTTACAGCGGCCAGTATTCAGGGCACAACTGTGCCACCACGACATGTATAATCATGGAATTCCATAGACAGGATACTCACATTTCTCAAGCCAAAGGGCTCAGCAGCCTACATGAGGGTCAGAAAACGTGAAGCTTGCAAGATACGCCACCTACTTGATCAACGAAGGCCGTGGGTTGCTCTGAGTATAGCCAACATAGATGATGATTGGAATCCAGCAATAATGGACGACTTCCTAAGAAATTGCTCAGCGTCTGTCAAAAATTTTCCAAGGTGCCTACTCTGCCGAAGTCAACCAATTTCTGTATGGTTTCCTATAGCAAGGTCAACAAATGAGCGAGTTGCAAAGACTGAACGGACGTTTGTTTCTTCTGAGGGCATGATGCAAAGCTGAATGCGGTAATAGCCGAACTATTTTTCTTCTGCACAAAATGCTCGGAGCAAAGTCATCAGCAATTCACATAACTTCACCCACCGCACATGGACCGTAAGCGTCTTGCAGCTACTTTGAATGCTGATATCTATGTGGTTGCTAGGCGAACACCCACGAGCATAACAATCCACCCAGTGGCCCTGTTTTCCATCCTTGATCATTACCTACGGCGAACAGATGCCCAGGACCGCGTAATTGGAACTCTTCTTGGAACTCGCACTGAAAATGAGATCGAAGTGCGCTCTTCATTTGCTGTCTTGCACAGCGAAACAAGCGAACAAGTCGCCGTGGACATGGAATATCATCGAACCATGTACGAACTCCATCATAAAGTCAACTCAAAAGAGGTCATCGTTGGCTGGTATGCTTCACCGTTATCATCACCGATTTTGGAGTGACATCTAGCAGGTATTCAACGGGGTCAAACCTCAATACGTATTCAGCACTGATTCAGAATTTCTACTCGCAAGAAACAGCTCCAAATCAAGCCATTCATGTCGCTGTAAATACCGGCCTTGATGATGGTGAAGAACCAGGAGTCAAGGCGTATGTCAGGCAAGTGCTCGTCTTTTAATCTGAGCTGATCACTAATTCACTATCAGCTCACCTGTGGGCGCCTTCCCGAAACCTGAAAACTGTGTATTCTTGCCTGTACCAATAGAACTACGTTATCACGACGCCGAACGGAGTGGTCGTACGTCTTTTTATCGTGGTCTAACGCTTTTCATTCTGATGAACTGCAGTGGATCTGATAACTACCGCCTCAAAATCCAGCGCCTCTACTATCACACCCGCAACAGATCTCGAGATCCTCGAGCAATCCATCCAAGCCGTCTCTGACATGTTAGACCGTGTGCTCACGTATGTACGATCTGTGTTGGCAGGTGAAGTGAAAGGAGATCCAGCTGTCGGCCGCTATCTCATGGACACACTGGGGGCAAGCACAGGTGAGTTAGAGAAAGGCGGTTTCAACACTAGCCTACAGGTCAGTTTCTCGCTTCTTGGTCCTCGGACATTGCTCACCAATGTACAGGACACGCTCATGGTTTCGTATCTGGCAAACCTTGTTCGTGCACAAGCAGAAGTGTCCGCCAGGCTTGCGTTGGTCACCTCGTAGGATGAAGTAGAGTTGGTGTCAGCTGTTAAAAATCCTAGAATGCTGCAAGTCGTGTCTTGCAGCGAGGATCTCTCCTAGAGGCCATGTGTTTGCAGGACCATCTATTGTTTCATCGATGTTGTCGTTAGGTAATAAACCTGTCCTCAAATGTCTACATTTCTCGTTCTCCGCTTCGACCATCGGTCGAACAAGATGCAAGAGAAGCTGTTGAGCGTTGTATGGACCAGTCTCGTTTAGTCTGACCGAAGCAGACAAAAGGGATCTGGCGTGAAGGAAGAGATGAAGATACTGCGAGCGTTCTACATATTTCAATCGCAAATTCAAAGGACCTGAATGACTGTACCTAGTGATAGCCCAAGTGCGGCAGTCAGAATTCCCCAGCAGATGGGCAAATGCCCTGCAGTCTCCTCCTTCCTCACCATAAGCTTGAACTGAGATATCAAACATGCCATTTTATCTTCTTGCTCTGGCTTTGCAAACCCCTTCGCGTACAGAGTAAGCAAAGCCACTCCTTGCAACTTGGAAGCACGTCGGGTGACATGATTTAGAGTCATCGAGTCATACAAGCTATCAAGAGATGCAAGAGCCGACAGTTGTTCTGCAAGGCTACCAGCGTAATCGCGGTTCACAATACGATGAGCATCCGACATAAATGGCAAGGCGCTCCGGGCATACGAAGCTAGGCTATGCCGCACAAATGTGATTGTACGTTCACCAGCCCCGAAACCGTGTTTGAAATAAGACTCTAGTCCAGAAGACGCGACAAAAGATCCTGTAGGAAGATTGCTGTCCGACAAGAGTAGAAGAATGTACGATTGTTCATCAGCGTTCATGGAATACTTATAGGTCACGTGTTTCCAACGAAACATAATCATGTCCATATCATAGTACAAAGTAAATGCCCGGTTCCCAATACAGACACTACATCCAATGTCCGCTTGAACTATCTTGCCACTACCGAACCATTCACCATAATGAGACTCGCGCTTAGAGGGTAACAGGCACGCAGCCAATGGAGATCAACCCGCCATGCGAGTTGTCGTCGCAGCAGACAGCGTTAGCAGAGCTATAGACAAGCGAATCAGCAACAGACGCAGAATTCAAGCGAAGGCGTACCAGCTGCCGCCGCCGGCACCAATAACAGTGATGGGGCTGCAAGTGAGGCCAACGCCGACATCGACACTTTGAACAACGATGCCAAGGAGCCCAATAAGAGTGGCCGCAGCAGGGTTGCTGGCTGTCGTGAGTGTGTTGCAGCATTGGATTGGGCCAGTACTGCACGAGCTAGCGGGTTCGCCGCGACGGGCGGGGGTGGCGGCCGCAAGGGTGGCAAGAGCAAGAGTGGCAAGAGCAGAGATCTTGAATTGCATGTCTGAGATGTTTTTTGAGAGCTGAACAACAATTGCAAATGTTCGAGTGAGGATTTGAGCTCAACATGGCCCCCTCTTTATACGATTTCTCCTACCCGTGGCCTGCAAAAAGGTGCAGCAGAACGAGGGTTAACGATGAACGTCAAAGTGGAGTCCTCAACACGAAGAGTGGAGCGGAGATGCCTTCCATTTACAAATCTTGTCGAAAGATACAAAGGATAATTCAGGGACACCCTCGCAATATGGAAAGATGATGAAGTTGGCCGAGCATTGACGATATGTTACACATGAGTTCAATACCAAGTGACACTGTTGCACGCCTGTGCCTTAATCTTATGACGTTGAGGGACGTCGCATAGCTATCGAGTTCGCGTTGCCATCGTGAAACCTACCCTGCTTCTCAAGAGAATTTCAGACCGTTGTGGTCGATTGCAGGCCGAGTGACGTTGTGACTGCGTCACACAACTCGATCGTGATCGGCCACCTTCCCCATATGGAATTTCGATATCCTTTTTAGTACTAGCTTTTGCCGCTCCTCTCACAATGTCGGGCAAGTGGATACATGTCATTCATGTCTATTACATCCGAAAATCTTTTTATCTTGGTTGTTTCAGCCTCTGTAGGTCTTGCACTTCCAGTGAAGTCGGACCGAGTCACTTTGTTTGCAGACAAGTCGCTGAATCGACCTGAAGGTCAACACTAGCCGTTCAAAGCGTAGACAACTATAGGCGTCAATTTTAAACATAATAAGGCTAGTATCTGCTGACAGTTGGCATCTGTCGCAGCGGAGCCGTCTAAGTGCGCTCTGTTTCCTCAATGTTATCATCTGTCTAAATTCTGGCACCTAAGTCTCATCAAAGGCTGTATGCTTAAGTTGAGACTCTGGAGCGATGTTTCTACTAACCAGTGTGTTGGGCAGCTCAGAACTGACTCGCTCGTAGTGAGCCTGAGGGAGAGGACATCGATTATTTCGCCCTGTAGAAATGATCAACCGACAATCAGCAATGTGAGCGGTATTTCCGGACCTGGTGGCGTATCACATTCACCCGTCGAATTTCGATCAACGGTAGAAGTACTGCTCCAATCATCATATATCCGTTCCGTCGTAACATAAGGTCATACCACTTCGTGAAAGCCTGCGTCAAGGTAGCACGAGGACAGAATATGCCCTGCCCTTCCCTCGGACATACCTGATGCAAAAAAAAAGACAAAAAAAGAGTGTAGTCTCGTAACCAAACCCTCTGAGTTTGACTATGGGCTCACGCGTAAGGGTCCTGTCACAGGTACGAGGAAATCCACCGCAACAAAGTCAAAAGAAAGGAGCCAGGATGTAGCCGGCGAACAAGCATGCAGAGAGTGATCAACTTTCCTTCAGCAGCAAGTACAGCAGGTACAAGCAAGATTGAATACACCAGACAGTGACGGACTTGTCGTTGACAGAAAGTACGGAAAAATAAAAGGCAGCAATGGAGTTACCGTCGCCAAATATACGCCCAAGAGCAGATCCAACAAATCCAGACATTAGACTTGAGCAACCTCAACAGAGAACCCAAGTCAAAAGCACCAGATATCGAATAGCAAGGGCAAAAAGCAGCTAAGGCATCACCAGCGAGCAGACCAAAGGAAGCGGGCCATTGCTAACAATAATGAAACCATGCTAAAAGACTGCTCAAAAATTGTGCCGAGGTTTAGGACAGTGTGGTTGTCAAGTTGGCGAGCGATGGACAGTGCAGCCAGGTAAGCGTAGGGTTGGTCGAATGCCACGGACTCAAAGGCAGGGAGCGCCGTGAGCCTCTAAAATTCCAGATCTGGGTGTCACCGCAGAGTAGGAAGGATGAGAGTCAGAAGGAAAGTCGGTGGCGGACAGTTACGGGTTGATCGACTGTTTTGAACATTCGGCCCAAGTGGGTCGCACGAATGAGTCGTTGCCGTTCCAAGTGAAGCACATGTATTGTTAGGAGAATGCATTGTAGTCTGAACGATGATTGGCATCAGCGCTAAAAAGCGCTAAAAAGTTGAACGGGCACAGCCTCACAGAGCCTCACAGGCATCGGGGCTTCAGAAACCTGATACTGGCCTTCTCTTTGAACCTTGGAGAAAGTCCGCCATGAAGGAATATGCAGTAAATACAACAAGAAAAAGAACGCTTTTCGTTTCAACGGCTCACTAGCAACTTCGGGACTTGTCAGAGCCGGTAGCGGTAGCACGTGACCAGATACCTATTTTATTCGCGAACAGTGAGGTCCTCAATGAGCTCGAAGGCAATCCGTGCATTGCTTCCTGCTGCTAGAAGAAGGCGAATACCGCTTTCAATTAGAAATGTTTCCGTTGTCAAATCTCCACAACCGGGTCAGGCTCCTAGCTCTACATTGGCCGTAGAACCCTCAATGGTAAGAGGGCAGCCATTCGAGCATAATACGCACCATAACTCAGCAGGTAGCTATCACCACCTTCTGGATTTGATTTAATCAATCTATAGACGGACATAGGACACCACTTCAGCAGTACAGCACCCTAATAGCAACTGGATCATTGCGGGGCGATGAACACCAGACACGTATCATCCAGAACTTGCAGAAACTTCATGATCAACTACTAGACTATACTCCGCTACCAATATATGAGCCTTCCGCTTCTACATTCGTGAGTGAACGTCCTATTTCGGAGCTCCCTTTTACTATCAATCAAAGCTTTCGCGATTGTTCTCTCGCCAAGAACCTACGCAAACAAATGCGCCGAAGGGCCTTTATCTTTATGGTGATGTAGGCACAGGGAAAACTATGTTAATGGATTTGTTCTACTCCACGCTTCCACCCCACATAACTCGCAAACGTCGGGTACACTTTCATGCGTTCATGGTAGACGTACACAAACGTCTGCATGCAGCAAAGATGGCCATGGGTCTCAAAGGCGGTGATCCAATAGTTCCGGTTGCCAGAGACCTCGCAAAGGAGGCTTACGTTCTCTGTTTTGACGAATTTCAGGTAAAATAGCGTATATAATCCCAGTCAGACATTCATCTAACAGGTTACTGATATTGCGGATGCGATGATTCTTCGTCGATTATTGGAGAGCCTTCTTGATTACGGTTCAGTCTGTGTAATGACTTCAAAGTTCGTCATTCCATTTCTGCATGCGACTGCCACTCATACACAACCAAAGTCGTCATCCAGATGACTTATACAAGAATGGAATACAACGGTCTAGCTTCATACCCGCTATAGAGCTACTGAAATCTAACTTCGAAGTTATTGACCTAGACTCTGGAACAGGTGCGCTATGATCCTCCTTCATGATTGACCTCACTCTTCCTAGACTATCGTCGAATACCCCGTGCACTATCTAAAGTCTACTATCACCCTCTTAGTCCTGAGAATTCTCGCGAGGTGTCCAAGATATTCAAGTCTTTGACATCCGATCCTTCTGACCCACTGGTTACCAACCGACCGCTCAAAATATGGGGTCGAACACTCCTGGTTCCGGAGAGCACGACCAAGGTTGCCAAGTTCCGGTTTGATGACCTTTGTGGCAGGCCATTGAGTGCTGCTGATTACCTTGAGGTGACGAAAACCTTTGGGACAGTCTTTGTTCTGGATATACCCAAGATGGGGATTGAAAGTAAAGATCTTGTGAGACGAGTTGGAATCGCTCTTCGTAATGTTGACGTTGACTCTTTTTAAATATAGGCAAGGAGATTCATCACTTTCATCGATGCTTGCTATGAGAACAAGGTCAATCACTTTTGCTCGCTTCTCCGCCATGCGGCTGACTCGAATACAGACAAAGCTTTTTGTGACCTCCGAGGTCCCAGTATTTCAAGTATTCTCAAACGATCCGGACAAGAACAAGCCCATCTCTGATCACATGCGAAGCGTTATGGACAGTCTGGCAAGTTGCCTCACATGTGTTTCGATAACAGTTCATCATCTTTTGCATAGGGTCTATCAAGCCAGGATGTTAGTACTAGCTCCATGTTCACCGGCGAGGAAGAAGTGTTTGCGTTTGCAAGAGCTTGCTCGCGTCTTGTACAGATGGGGAGTAAGGAATGGGCACAGACTGCGGGGCAATTCTGATCCATGTATCATGGATTTAATCTACGTATCATTTGTATATTAGCAGCGATAATAAGTCCGTCATTCACACGTGATCGCAACTACTCTTTCCCTCTCATTCTGATGAAAACACGTTTCAACTGCTCCATTAATTTGGGATGGCTACCGTGCTACTTCACGTTGGTATCTAGATTCAAGCTGACTGGGCAATTCGTCGATCTTGAGGAGAAAGAGCGCGCTTAGTGTCGTCATACAGTATCGGTGCTTGTAGCAATGCCAGCTGCATAATCCAGCAAAGTCCTCAATCATCCCTCAATCATCCCCCGGATATGGAGATATCTCACAGTATTCATTGTAACCATTTTGGCAGAAATCTGCACTGCCAGTGCAATCACTAGTGAGTTCATACCACTTACCACTTGCAACGTCATGAGAACTGTTGTATTCAGTTCTTGAAAAACCAGCCGACGTAAAACAAATATCACCTGGCACGGAAAACAAAGGTCGGACCCAATTGCTTGTCATTAACCTCGGCTACTTGCGTCATTCACAAGTATTTTTCGACTCGTATCTCATATCCCTTGATGCTGCATGGCATCTCATCGACAATAGTACGGCCTTTTCGTGCTCCACTTTGACATCCATCGTTCGCCCCGTTTTTTTTTTCTGGAAATGTTCTCTGGGCCGATTGAAAACCTATAAAGCCTGGTCGTTCTGTGCTCAAACTCTTCACTCGAACACTTGCAGTCGTCGTTCAGTTCCCAACCAAACATCTCAAGCATGCAATTCGATTTCTTTTCGCTCTCGCTGTTGCCAGCCTTGCGGTCGCCAGCCCTGCTCGCCACGGTGAGCCCGCCAGTTCGTGCAGCACCGATCCAATCCAGTGCTGCAACACAGTCACGACAGCCGGCAGCCCTGCTGCGGCCAGTATTCTCAAGAGCCTTGGTGTCGTTGTTCAGGATGTCAATGCGCCCCGTTACTATCATTGGTGCCGGCAGCGGCAGCTGGTACGCCTTCACTTGCATTCTGTGTCTGTCACTAATTCAATTGCCCATAGTTCTGCTAACGCTGTCTGCTGCCAGGACAATTCGTATGGCGGGTTGATCTCTATTGGCTGCGTGCCTGTTACTCTATAAGCCTTCAGCTATTCGAAAGAATGATGTAAAGTAGTGTCTTTCCCCTGACGAATTTGAATTCGCCGATCGAAGCTCAAAACGTGCATTCGAAGAAAAAAATGCAATAGCCGTCGGCTCGGATACTTTTTCACCCAGTCCAGAGTTTTTGCTTGCTAACAGTAGACATCTCTTATGGTCCGAGCTAGAAACAATGATTTTGTCCGTACCTCCCAGATGTCTTGGTTATGAAGCAATATGAAATTGGAAGTCAGATATGCGAGTTGTCAGATGGTAGGGTTCAATCATTGACGCTCAGCGCTTATCTTCGTGTCCCAAGAAATCGCAACTCGAGTTTGATAATACACTATTCTCATTCGTTCTTCAATACCTAGATGCCAGTTGTCCGATTTCCACCTTTCGTGTCAATGCCTACACTTATACCGCCACGGGCAAAGTTGGTGTTCGTCGATGAGGTTATGCCATCAGCCGCCTTGAGCGTGCCCTTTTGAAGAATAATGAGGGCTACATCGACGTCTTTCGATGACCCAAAGATGGTCTCCAGTTGTTGTTTCGATGGCGTGCCAAGAATGCCTTGGTTGCCTTGGTTGGAGAAAAGAATTTGGAATGCTGATGGACGATTAACTGGGCAATCGCAAAGGAAAACAGCGTACAGTCGACGACTTCCGTCAGGGGAATGGAGCTGGAAGCAGACTGAGTTCACTGACAAGAAAGATGTGGCTATATTTACGTGTCTGAAGGAGATCAGTCAGAATCGATCATGATAAAGTGAAAGGACACACCTCCTTCCTTCCATTTCTTGTACTAGAAACACGAACGCGGGTGAACACAGCGATCAGAGCACAATCTGCGGCGTACCTCTTCCGGATTGACGATGAGGGCATACTCGTCCGTTGACTGAGAGTCGGGCTTGTAAACAACTTTGCTCAAAGCCTTAGGCATAGTTATAAGATTTCAGAAGTTGTGAAGGTATAAATTGGTGGTTGAAGCGATGGCAGACGATCAATGCTTTGTCGGTTTATATACCCTGCACACGTAAGCATGATATCATTCCCACGTCACGCGACATGCCCAAATCCGCCCCACCGTATTTCATGATGCTCCAATTCAGCGTTCCGAAGTTTGTGTGAGGCTTGTAATACTGTACAGTTGCTGTCAGAAATACAATGACAAAGTAAGGTACTAATGGGTGTACCCCTCTTCCAACCTGGACCAAGAAGTCTCAGGCGCTACAGCACTAGACGAGAACCCGCCTAGATTGGCCAACGGAACCAAAGATGGTCTGGACAGAATAAGAAAAACCAGTACAGGTCCGAGAACAATGGGTTACCTTCCATGTGCACATTGGAATGGGAACGCAGTCTGAGATAATTGCAGGACCAGCCTTTCGCATTGTTCGCGATTTAAGGCATCGTTGAACATGATGGCGCCTACCCGCAGGGTAAGGACAGGGTCGGAAGGAAAAGAAGCAAAGCAACAAACCCCGACATGCTTTCGAGTTGACAAGATCAAGCAGCTCTCTCGGACACCATCGTAAAGCTTTCAGCCAAAGGAACTCGTTTTCGTCCTCCTCAGCCAAAGTCCTTTCATCGGTGGGGTTGGGCGTTACATCCGTTTCAAGTTTGGCAAGAAAACCTTTAACCAGATTCCGAAGCTCATCTCCGTGAAGAAGCTAAAACCGATAATGAGAAATTATTGATCACAAACGTTTTATTATCTGTCACCTTGTCACTGACCACTTCTGGGATCTTCTCGATAAAAACTTGAGAATAACCGCTGCCATTGTTTCCGGAATTGTCATCCGTTTCTACTGGAGTTAGATCCGAAAAACAGATGCCCCAATTCGAAAAGGCAAGTTGTACATCTCTGGAATTGGCCAATCGCGACACTTCATGTGTGGTAAGAAGTATTGGGATCGGTGGCACGAGATTCCTTGTTTCTAGAGTCTCCTTCCGGCGCTCTGGGTCATTCAGGTTGTCTAGAAAACCAAGACACAGATCTTTAAGGAACATCTCAACTCGTATACGCTCGTCCGCAGCATGTTGGTCAATAAGAACCAGAGATGGTTGGCGTCGTGACTCGAGGACACAAGCAACGAATTTTTTGTCGACTTGGCTGATTATTCTTGCACTCTTCAGGTCAGATTTTTCGAATCGAAAGCCGGACGGATCGAGATGGTCATACTTGGAGAAGAACTGCCGCTCACGAACGTGACAGCTATGCCGAGGGTCTTCTTCCACAGAATTTGTGATAGGAGGTGGAACCATCAATATTTTACTTTCCGGAGGATGATATGTATCATTCGCCTGGAATTACAGTCAGAATGGGTAAGGCGTGGCGCGTATATACCTCTAAAGCCTTCTGAATCCATTTAGGAGCATCGGCTGTGGGCTTAGAAGAACGAGAAAGAGTACGCCGCAGGGGTACACTATTCTCCATTTCGGCATCCTGCTCTGAAGCCACAAGTGGTCGCGAATGTCCTGTCTGGCTGTCTACAAGAAAGGATTCCCCTGTGCTCGGATCTTTCCATACAATATCTGTATAATCGAAGCCGTCGACGTCCTGTATAATGAGTTAACCACAAATAGCGACCATTCTATAGAAAATACCAAACTCTGAGTGACAAACGGACGATTGTCAATATGCTCTTCCTCTTCTGCACCCTCATAATCATCCGATAACACTTCGGCATAACCAGAGTCATCTGCAAAATCGAACTTCCTCCGCTTTGACGGACTGGGACACGGTAGGTCGATAAGAAGCCGATTGGAGTTACTGAGGCTATATGAATCGGTTGTAAAAGCATGACGAGTTAAGAACGAATCGATCGCAGAAGAAATAAAATTTTCCACAGCGTTCTTTTTCTATGGCCAATTGTTGGAGTGACGTGAAACAGAACACGAGAAGATACCTGAAAATGAATCAAGGATTTCGCAGGCTCCAGACAGTTGTCTATTTCGCGGGGAGGTACTGTCAAATTCAGCACATATACCACCTTCTTGGTTGCCTTGCGTGGGGACCGTCTAGTCGCTAAAGCACTTGGAACATAGTATAGGACAAAATAATGGTCTTACTGGCCCTTGGGAGCTGTTTTTCCCCTATTTCGTCGTAAGCCTATGAGACATGAGGTGTTTGCAACATTCTGAGATTATTTCCTACATGCTTCGCAAATGAACTCGAATCAAAGCGGGAATCGATTAAACGGTGCAAATCACCAGGCGACATTGGATGCCGATTGACATCTGAACAATACAATAAAACCTTTGATTATGACCCAGTCTATACGCACAGAAATATTGATATGCCTTGGGAATGTGAACTGAAGGAAAGAGACTATAGAGAGCTGACCTTTGAAGGAGCGCCATCGAGACTTATGAAACCCGATAACCTCAAATCCCCGGAGGTGAGGTCTATCTCGTCGATATGCTAGTAGATCATCATCAGTTGGGCTGCAAACTAAGTTATCCATTATACTTTGACCAAGGCTCGTCCAAAGAGGTGTCCAAAAGTTTCTACCGTAGACGGGGTCTTATCAGGGATTAGAAGTGGTCGAAAATTGGAACAATTTTACCTTGGGAATTCGCAAGATACTCTTGCTGGGAGTGCTTGTGCCAACATTTTGAGTGTTTTGAATGGAGAAGGAGACATGGGGAAAGACAAGGGCGTACGCTTCCACCTCCTGTTTGATCAACTCTATTGTCCGCGCGGAGGAGGGATGAGAACGGCGTCTGACAGGTACCTGCACATAATTGATTGTCGCAAACCGTGCATCAACAGACTTACATTATAAAACGCGTCTCTAATACAAACAGTAGTTCCAGGAGTTTCTCTCTGCCAACGAACAGCTTTGCCGTTGTACAGAGACTTCCCACCCTAACATTGTTTGTCAACACGGAGGAAGAAGAAAGCAGAGAGGACCTTGAGTATGATGGACCAAGTACTTCGGGAGCTCCGAGTTCGGGAACAAATTTCCAGACAGCACAGATCAGCTGCCGATGCGAGAGCTGTCCCGGGATATGAAGTCGGCAGCGTGGGATGAATGAAAGCTATTACCTTCACCTCTGAATCCAAATGTAGACAGAACACCAAGAGAGTCCGGAGTGTAAGCCTTCGAGGATCCTGAATGACATACATAGTCAGGCTTGAGTCGACTGAATTACCGAACATACCATATCTCCCCTTTTCTGAACCATTTCCTAAAACTGAGAGGCCCTCTTTGCTGATTCCATGACCATCGTCTTTCACCCAACATGACCAATCTTCACAATCTATGCCAATGTCCACTTGTCGAGTTCCTGCGTCCAGGGAATTTTGCAGCAGTTCGGAAACAACCTGGGGCAAAGATGTAAGGATCTGAGTCGACCTGAACGAGCTATTCAGAAGAACTGAATATCAATTGACGCCTTCTTGCCTGATTTTGGCTCTCGTCGCTTCTGGAAGTAGTTCAATAGAACACTCTGCCATGAGGATCAGGGAGGGCAACACTACGAAGCACGCAACGAGTTTTTCATAAAGTTGAACAACACAGGTAAACAACGCGTAGCGCTCATGTGATTTTGTTTCGCGAACTTGATCCTCACAATATAACAGGGTAGCGCCACCAAATGAAATCTGAGATCTGGAATACGTACAGCTAGTCCCCTAAGGTCAGAACTTCAGAAGTTTTGATCGACCGGGAGAAATACAGAACGGTACTTCGACTCTCGCGATTGAAAGTATGCTTAACCTGCTTATAATTACTTATACGCGAAACTTTCCTGAGCTCATATTACATAGATATTTTTGGAGGAACTATCTTCATTCACTTGTCTCGAGACTCGTCGCTTGGGCTTCCAAAGTTATAGATGGTTAATCGAGGGTCAATCTGTTTTCCTTGCCGATCTTGGAACTAGAGTCCAGAGAATCAACATCACTGCCATCATGGCTACGAGCCTGGTTTCGTTGAGTTTCGACATTACATGTAGAACGGACACGCACAACGGATGAAGGGTTTTAATGCCGACTTTAGATGCTAGCGCTCCTGTCATAAAAGGGAAGACTGCACTGCCTGCTTGCCCGAACCCCGCAATCCACCCTATGGAGGCTGTCAAAAGCCAACGAGGCAAGATACGGGATGAGTGGTTCATCGCTATAGGGTAAATGGGACCGAGAAGGACACCAATTATTGATACTGCTACCCCGTTGCCGACTAATGAGGGTACAAGCCAAACGATCAACTCCAAGCTAGGTACTGGTAGCAACAGCGGATAGAATTATGTCAGAAATTTACGCACCCTATGGCCAAGAAGGAATAAATATATAATGCACGCCTTTCCCCAATCTAAACAAGTTTTTGATTGTTCAAAGCGTAGAATTGGCACTCACCTTATGATTGACCCAAAGCAACGCCACGCGACCAAACATTAAACCTGCAAAGTGTATGATGCAAACAAAAAGACCGAAGGAGTACATACCACCAAAGAAACCTAATTAACAATATCATTTCACGAAAAGGACGAACTGGTTTTCCTTACCGGCAGAGATATAACCAGATGAAGGACCACCGTCTCTTACCTGGATGATGAAAGTGACGATCCACCCTGCGACTTTTCAGAGCCACACGGTAGGGATAGTGGGTCATACCTCCTATCGTAACCTCGACGCCAACATACACAAGAATAAAAAAGGCTAGGACATGGACAGCTTTCAAGCTGAGTATCTGTCTGAAGGTGCTGTGATCACTGTCGCTCTTTTCTCCGGCTTCTTGACCAATTTGCACCAAACATTCTAGATAAGTAGATAAGTCGTGATTTTACAGTATACAAAGGAATTTACCATCTTGAGTCTTGAGATTAAAAACGGCCCATAGGAAAAGCGTATTTGATACAGCTATTCCCAGGGAGCAGAAATAATAGAAAGACCATCGAGGCAACTGGGCGAACTGAGTCGCCGCTAATGGGGCGAGTAAAGCGCCCGCACCTAGTACCAACAATGATTGAGTCTCCTATAGGCTGTATGCAGGCTTATTGTTACCGTATGAAGCGTGCAGAATGCCCATTTTAATCTCCGGTTTTTCTTTCAAACTAGCTACATAGCCATTGGCCTGCGCATCCTGTAAAACATTACATTTAATATGTGATCATTGGTTGGATCTAACCTGTAAGGCCATACCTATACCGTTTATCGTGTATGACATCACAAATACAGGAAAGGGGGGCGCAGATGCCTGTATTGCATAGGCAACCACCTGGAATAAAGTTCCTAAAGATATATCGTGAAGATTAGGAAATGATCTATGTGAATAATAACAAACCAAGGACAATGGCCTGTATAGGTTCCGTGTAATGCCATCAATAACTGAGGAAAAAAACGAACCTTGCCAAATCCAATCTTATCAGAAAGGGGAACATTCAAGCATGCTCCGGAAATAAAACCCTGAGACGAAAGGAATCAATATAGTGCTTTGCGTTTCAATGACTCACAATACAGGCGAAGACGAATAACAGTGATACGATGGCAAAGCCGACCTAAAACCCTTGGTCCCGACAACACGATAAGCAAGGGAAACTAACATGATAAACCTCTTGAATCCTAGGTAGAAGGGGTCCGGTCGTGCCATCATTCCAGCCGGCTAATACCAAGCACCAGCAAAGAGAGATAAACTGGATCCTAGCCTTGTTTCGTTGTCCTCTAGTTATTGAGTGGGGCGATTCTTCAACTTCTTCTGTGATAGTGCTTTTTGGAGTACGTTCGCGTTCTTGTATCGAATCACTGTCTCTCTGAACAGGAGTACCTATGGTTGGTTCGATTGGACCTAATTCCACCTCCATCACCCTCAACGTGGAATGTAAGCGTGGAGGAGAAAATGACCGCAGTAAACATAACTTCGGACCTCGCTTCCGATGTGCCGGTGGCGGCTGCCCAATATATTACATTCGGAATACACCAAAGCCCTTACTATCTCCTACACGATGCTTTCGGGCTGCGAGTGCAAGCCCTAATCCCAGAACATTCCGTGTATCAGTCGGCTTTATGATCCCATCGTCCCACAATCGAGCAGTAGAATAAAGTGCGGTCGATTGATGCTCAATCTCCGATTTCAGAGCTGAATGCTGGGCCGGATCCCTAAAGTCAATGAACACTCCGAACGGTAAGGAAAAGATTTAAGCAAACTTTGAAATAGTAGTCATGACTTGTGATAGTTGCTCTGAACCCATTACGGAAATTTTGGCGGACGGCCACATCCACAAGAATCGCGGAGAGTACTAACCCGGAACTTGAGAAATAGAGTTGGAGCACCGAATCTATACGTACCGCTCTCCCGGCCATACCTGAGAAGCGTCAGATCGAGCTTCCAGGAAAAGAACCGTGAACTAACCATAATTCCCTGCTCCGAAGGTTCCTCCGACAACAACCGTTAGCTTAGGTACATTAGCACACGCTACAGCTCGGACCATTTTCGCGCCTTGGCAATGTTTAATATCTTCGAAAAGGCTAAGACAGAACAGCTTACCATCCTTTGCGATGCCACCGCGTTCGGCCTTCGAACCCACCATATACCCTAAGCTATGTTCAGTTCCAGATTGCCTTTAGTATACTATGTACCAAACCTGTTACATTCACAAGGAACAGTAATGGGATTTGACGTTGGGAGCATAGTTCTATGAAATGGGTAGCTTTGAGAGCCGATGGCGAGAACAAAATGCCATTGTTGGCTATTATGCCGACTTCGTACCCATGAATATGGGCAAACCCCTACATGATCAGAAAAAAGATCTATGTGAATTTGAACCTACCGTGACAATGGTAGAACCGTACTCCTTCTTGAACTCTCTCAGCCTGCTACCATCCACGATACGAGCAATAACCTCTCTCATATCGAATCCCTGTCGTAGATCGGTTCCTACTATGCCGTGCAGCTCAGAGGCAGGATATAACGGTTCCTCTGAGGTTCGAGTCGGCTGCGAAGGGTGTCAGACAAGAGTACAAGGCCAGAAAATGCCTTACAAGTACTGCCTGGCTTCCGGCACTTCCCAAGTCACCAACCACATCTCGAACAATAGCAATAGCGTGTTCGTCGTCTCGAGCAAGATGATCGGTTACCCCACTCTCGGTTGAATGCATCCTTCCACCACCGAGTGTTTCCTCGTCAACCTTTTCACCTGTAGCTGCATTGACTAGAGGTGGACCAGCAAGGAAAATACGTCCTTGGTTCTCGACAATAATGTTCTCGTCTGCCATTGCTGGGACGTAGGCGCCCCCTGCTACGGAAATTCCGTGGATAGACGCGACTTGTGGGATACCTACAGCAGACATTTGGGCCTACCTGCCTTGAGCATAGATTTACATAAGAAACGAGACGCACCATGTTATAAAATATTCTGCCAAAATGTTCTCTATCTGGGAATACATTGGCTTGATGTGGCAGGGCTGCACCACCGGATTCCACTATCTCAAAGAAACGTTAAAGAGGCACAAAATGGTTCACAGTTTTTACCAATGTATATGCAAGGAAGACCATTCTCGCGTGCAATTTCTTGAGCGCGCAGCTGCTTCTTTACTGTGAGCGGGTAATAGGAACCACCTTTGACTGTCGCGTCATTGACGACAATCATGCATTCTCTTCCCGAGACACGTCCGATTCCAGTAATTAAGCCAGCGCCAGGGACTGACTCTTTGGGGTACACATCGTGTGCAGCAAGTGAGGACAGCTCCAGAAAAGGCGTATGTGGATCCAGCAACAAATTTAGTCTGGCTTGGGTCAATACACGCTGTAAATGATTTGCTTCAACTAGCCTTTCTCGAGGTAGCTTCTTTCCTTTGCTTTTCATACGTTCCACAGCTTTGGCACCACCACCCAATCGTGCTTCAGCCTGTTTGGTTTCAAGGTCATTTACCAGCTGATCCATGGCCTGAGCTTTTGCCTGGAATTCAGGCGAAGATGGCGATATCAGAGACGGTAATACCGAGGCATGATATGCCCTACAACGATGTTTAATGATCGTTCTTCGCAATGAATATCGTAGCATTGAGTCAATCTGAACACGGTCACGTTCGGTCGGAGCTTATGTGAAATAAATAAAAGTCTAAACAATGCAATCAAAAGTCTTTCCATCCATCATCATCATCCCAGTCGTTCTTCTTTTTTGTAGGTGCGGTGGACGAATGTTCTACTGGTGTCAGCTGAGCCGGAGCCAAGTCGTCACTGTGGTGATACATCTGGCCGTGACTTTCCCAGCCGTCGTCGTCATGATACAGTGCAGAGGTCTCATTATCATATCCTGTTCTCAGAGAGTCATAGCCAGCTCGAGAAGGACCTCCGCCAACCAAGTCCTTCATGTTTCCTATCGCGCCGCCTACAGTGTCTGCAACGTCGACGCCAAACCGGCTCCTTGACCACTGATTTGCAGAGCTGCCCATCTCCGTAGCACGCTTTTGGGCTTCTGAAAGGTAGCCTTTCATGCTCGTTTGAACAGTTGGGTCTGAGATCTTTTCCACTCCAGGCTGAATGACAGACTCGTTGACGACTTTTGTGGCACTGACGACTGCAGAGGAGAAGAGAGACCATCCTTTGCTTAGAGCAGCCATGGGATTCTCTTGGATATCATTCAAAGTCGGTGCAGAGGCAGACGATAGACCGTATGATGGATGTTGGCTTGGTGAAGGAGTACTTCCAAAGCCTTGATATCGACCACCTTGCGAAGGCGGAAGGTTGTCCGGTCGATTGGCATTTAGTTCACCAAGAGAGGCGAAGTAAGACTCATTAGCGGCCTTTTGGGGTAGATTCGGTGTTCCATGAGGGGAGCTGTTCTTAAATGAGGCTGGTGAAGCAGAGTCGCCACGTAGAGCGCTGCCTGTCATGGCTCGACTGGACGTCCGCGATTTCCGCAGACCTTGGGCAGAGGACGGCCGCTCTGGAGCCGAAAAGTTGGCTGGTGGTGATGATGGAGACCAATCCTTGCCTGCCAAAGCTGCGTCAAGCTGTGAAGAGAGATAAGTGCATGTGACGATTATAGACTACCGTACCTTTTCACGATATTGACTGGCAGCCCAGCAATGATAGGTGTCATATGGACTGAGCGAATCCTTGTAACCACCTTGCTCTGCAGGGCTGTAGGACCGCATGAAATCTCTGAAGGGACCATTTCCGCCCAGCTGGTTTAACTTGAGAACTGGACGATGGGTCAGATGAAGAAGTTCGTACCTGCATGCGTTTTACCTGATCCTCTTGCCAGGTATCCATGGATATAGACCGTACAAAGCTGATGTGAACTCCAAATCCCCTGTGTGTTCCAGCACACTGCAAGCAAATGAAGACAGCAAAGCTCAAAGACGCCCACTGCGGGTTTGGATTCGAACAATCATTGCATACTGAAGTGAAGTTGAGATTTTATACGACGCTTTAGTTCTGTATACCCTTGTTCTTTAGATCTTCGCGTTTGACGAGTTCCTGCAGAATCCTTTTCGCCTGGGTCTGTTCCATCTGGGCGGTGAATGTCGGGAAGAGATTATTTGGAAATCACGTGCTGCCTCAAAGCTTTCTACAACTCGACGCGTTTCAATGCCTCGAACGAGCTCTGAGTGCGAAGATCGGATGCAGGATGTCGATCGCCACATATATTGAGAGAAACGAGGTCGGCATTTTGAAAATTGCACAGTGAGGGTCCGGTATTTCCCGAGACAGCGGAACCGGTCTTGCAGAGGCCTCACACAAATCATGAGAGACGCTGGACCATAAAGAGTTGTGCGAGCACAGGAGACTAAAGTTGTGCTGACCGACGCGTCGCAAAGCTGTTAGAAATACAATTATTACATAATACGTTGCTGCTTTGCTACTACCTTGACCAGCAACGCACCGCGTCAGACCGCGAACTTGGCCAGTTTTCGATAAATTCCAGGCCTTTGGTATCATTGCTGATTGGCCTTGATTATTTTGAGGCAATCCACTTTTTCGGTTCCTTCCCACAACATTGTTCTCTATAATATAAGTGCACTTGCTCAGTTACTGTCAAACCGGGTCCAATTCTCAAGCTTAAATCCTCAACTCGCCAATGATACAGCATACAAGCATACGAACTCCAAGCTCTGCACTTGGCCCCGTGCGTCCGTCCCAGTCTGATGGGCCCCATGAGTGGGGAAAATGGCTCAATCAAAAGTCTGCTTTTAATACTACATCTGCATACTCTTCCTCATAACCTCAGGCATTACTCTCTCGAAATCGTGCAGCATCCTTCCAGAGCCAGGATGTGCGGTTTTGGAGACAAGGTATCTTGTTGCACTTGTCACTTTATTTGTCGACCATCACTTCCCAGGACCGAAGACCGCTTGCTCCAGCTGCGGTGGCGAAAATGATAGTACGCAGAGAAGATAACAGTCTGGTAGATATCGAGTGAATACCTTCCTTCTTATCCCCACCCTATCTCATTTCACACTAGTGAAGTTGATATTTCCTTCTTCTTGGTCACTGTCGATCTTTGGTCTCATGACGGCATCAAGGAAAACAATCTCGTCCTACATCCATCCTCTACAGATCGTTATATTCCTTCAACCATACCAGGAAAACAACGCAAGCGCGAGAAGAGCAATGCCTCAACAACGCGTCCTGCCCAGACCTCTGGCTCCGCTTCTCAGTCTCGCTCAGGCGAACCCGTGAGCCTACTTTTCACTTGCTACTTCAGATCGTAACTTGCTGCAGTCCACACCCATTATCACACCCTCAAATCCTGGATACCCCTTCCCTCCTCCACCTCCTCCATCTTTTTCTGAAATATCATACCCAAATACATGGGGTTATAATTCCCAATCTGCAGATAGAAGCGCTACTTTCCAGTCCACCGTCTTGCCCTCCATCCATAACTTTGGGCGCACTTCGTCATCTGGAAGTGAGACACAAGGCGAAAATACTTGGCACCAAGAAAATGCTAACAATGTTTACCGCCAATGGCACCCTGAATCTAATTATTCTGGGTCGGAAAGCTACAATACAAACCAAGAGAATTCATCCTCACGTACATCCCCCCAACGACCAGACGGCTGGAATCATGCTGGCAGGTTTTCATCTCCTACTGCACAACAGTCGTCACAGCCGTCATCCCCTAATCAAATTATAGAATCCAGCAGTCCTATATATGCCACACCACCTACTCCCTATCCTCAGCAGCCTCCATTCTACCAGCCAAACTTTCCACAAACTGCGCCCCCACCATCGTCTATGCCGCTTCCTTCCCGTAACCTATTCACTCGGACACTTGTCGGGCCTCTTTCTGCTAATGCTACCCGTCTGTTAGACGAACATCGCAAGCCAGGAATATTTTTTCTCTTCCAAGATCTTTCTGTTCGCACAGAAGGTCAGTATTTACTCCATGCGGCAGAGTCTCGACCCACTGATTTATTGTTAGGCACCTTTCGACTCAGACTACGTCTGATGAACGTTGGCGCGTGAGTGCATTTCCGCCGCCGATTTCTTTGACACTTTTACTCTTCCCTAGTCACCCCGCTCCTGAAATGGGAGCGACACATGTCCATACGGACGTTTCACCAGTGCTCGCTCAATCATTTACTCTGCCGTTTACGGTCTTTTCAGCGAAACGTTTCCCTGGTGTCCCAGGTTTGTCATTTCCCTGCCATTAAATTGTGACTACATTTCCTAATCTACTACTACTTTTTCAGACACCACTGCGCTGTCTGTCGCATTCGGCAGCCAAGGTCAAAAGCTGCCATTAGTATGTGTTAACACAACAGATCTGTTACATCCTAATCTTCTCCAGCGTAACCGCCACGGTTCAGGAAAGCGTCGCCGACAAGGTGACTCGGATTCTGATGACGAGTCAGACGGTGATTGAAGGTGTATTTTGCTCTGACGCAGCATTATTGCTTGTAGTTTTCTCATTGTCGGTGGTTACATGTCAACGCCATTTGCGTAAGCGGCTCATCTCGATCAGGATTTTGACCGTCTCGGGATAGTCAGCATAAATCCTCTCTAGCATCTGCCGCGAGATCTCTCGGTGCCGCAACATCTCTTCCGGAGAGATGGCCGTTGTCCCTTGTGATGCTTCATTGTTACTGGTTGGTGTAATAACACCACCCGCCATTAAATGTTGTAAGACTTGCTGTAAAACCAAGAGTGTCGCGCTATGAGGTCGCCAAATACTCCAGAGTGGGGAGATGTTGTGAAGGATAAATAACGGATGGACAAAATCTTCCATGGCCTTGTTTATTTCCTCGGCGTTGTACAACTTTGTCTTGTTCAGACCGAGCAGCTCGATTCGTCGAGTTCTAGTGTGTCCGGGGGGAAGATGATCAGGTATCGGATCCGTGTTCTCGGGGTCATCGAAAACTAACGGAGATTTGGGTTTCTCCACCCGTGTAGACTGGAGGTGAGAACTCTTGCGTTGGTAAGGAATAAGAATTTTCTCGACAACCTGGAAGGCGCGCTCAGGTTCTCCCGCACGGACAAGAGCAACCGCGAGATGGTTCCAATTGTGAGAATCAAATGTGAGCTTGTTGACCTGGAAATTCTTCCACACGGCGGCTATCTCGGTGTGATAACCAGCAGCAGAGAGCGCGTCGATGTAAATAGAAAGGGGAACGCCTAGAACATTGGCTTGGGACCTTGATGCGTTCGGAAACGAGGTCTCAAATAACGGCTGGTCTCGCGCGTACTTCAAACCCATCTGAAAGATCTGAGGCCAAAGCTGGAGAACAGCATCGACATTCCCGGTGCGTCGATAAACGTCGAGAAGGGCGGTCAATGAACCCAAGGACGGTTCGCCTCCTTGATTAAGCATTTCCTGGAATACACGCTCGACATCTGCAGTTCTCTGGAGATTCGTATAGCCTCTGATCACAGGTGCATACAAAGCCTCAATAGCAGACTTTCTACCGTGAGACGGAATGTCCCAGGTTTTCCGAGATTCGGTATCCGCTAAGAGAGAACCGATGAACTCTTGAGCAAGCTGCAGACCTTCCTCCGTTCTCTGACTGCTATACATTTTCAAGATTGTGGTGAATGTGACGGCGGTGGGCATGATACCACGATCTTCCATTGCGTCGAAAACCTCCCTTGCTTGCTTTTGATCTCCAAAACGAAGATAGCCCGACATAATGATGGTCAGCACGTACACGTTGACATCGACATTGTGATCGTCGTTGGTCGCAAGCTTGTCCATTTCCAAAAATATATCTTCGGCGATCTGCATATGTCCGTTGTCGCAAGCTGACTGGATGAGCAGCGCAAATGTATAGGAATCAGGCTTGACTTTAGCAGATTCCAGCTTGGTGTAGAGTTTTAACACCACATCAAACGGTGTACCGATCATCACATATGCCTTGAGCAAAGTGTTGTATACTTCGATGGTTATTCGGATGTTTCGACGAGGGGTAAGCTTGATGTAGTCAAACGCTCTGATGACTCCTCGCCAGGATCCAGCTTCGACGTGAGCATTCATGACCGCGCTGATCAAGCGTCGGGAAGGGTTGATCCCCTGCATGATAGCTCGTTTATAGAGCTCCTCTGCTCCGACAGGGTCCTTTCGATGGGCTAGGAGAGTGATAATAGTGATGTAAGTCACCACCGTAGGCGCAATTCCATCTCCCTGCATTTGCCTGAAAACTGTCGCGATTGAATCCATATCTCCACGTATAGCAAAAGCCTGAAGAATCATAGTGTAAATATAGGTATCTGGACGGTAGCCTGCCGCCGAAAGCTCCTCCAACCATGTATTGATTCCAGCAATATCGCCTCGTTTAGAATGAGCGTGTATGACGATGGAATATGGCAGTATATTGAGCGTATGGCGCGTGCCTTCTGCAGTCTTGGGATAGAATCGGTTGAACAGCTGGACCGCCAAGTCTGCCCTCCCATTTGTGGCGTAGGACTGTATAAACATGCACTTGTCATGATCATCGGCCCATCCCTCCTCTGCAAGCCGGTTATAAAAGTACTCTGCTTGCATGTTCTCTCCGTTGTGAGCATGCATATATAGTGCAGTGGATAACCAACCCTGGAATCTAGGGGAGTGCGGAATAGCAGTAAACAACTCCCTGGCCAGCGCTCTGGCGTCTGCCCTGACAAGAGCACGCACAACCTTGAGCTGTACTATGACTGGTGAGGTGATGCCCAGGGCACGAAGTTGCGCTAAAGTCTCATGGGCATCAAACACTAACCCTTCATTCAGATACGCGTCTATAAGGAGATCTCCTACTTGTTTTCGCGTTTCATTGTCCCAGTCCTCTCTACGAGAAAGAAGGAAGCCTGGATGCTCGATCCTTGTCAGGATGGAGAAGCAGCAGTCCCGAAAGCTGGCACTCTTGTTCCGAGCGAGTTTGGAGATGTCATATGAACCTGCTCTGGAAAGGTAATATGCGACATTGTTCCATTCGGAGAGTATGAGGTCAAGGACGTGAAGAGCATTGCGGTAACGAAGGACGGACATCATGACACACTCGTATGCACGAACACCAGCTGCCCGCTCCTCTATAGTGAAAGGGAGTGATTCGGTACTGCGAATCAGGGAAAGAGCACCTTCGATTTCCCCACGAAGAGACGAAACCCGTGATAATAAATACCTCTGCCACAAATCGTCAGGCGACTGGTGAGTTATCCTAGGGTCGAGGCTTTTGAGTAGTTTCTCGACGCGACGACTCCACTCATGCAATACTTCTGCGCCGACAGAGGAATCGTAATCCTGCTCCACTCTTTCGAGTAACTTGTCACAGAATTCCAAAATTTCCTGTACTTCTAAACGAGATAACAGATCCGCGTCTAGGACAGTAACAAGATGCTCCCAAGCAACGTCCAAGTTGAAGTCTTGGGCTTGGACTTCAATGTCAATCCTAAGTGTTTGAACAGGATCCCATGAGAGATCTGGCTGGATAGAGGAAGATGGTTCTGGACCATTCGAGACGTGACGGCGTTGAGATGCAGCAAAGTGATGCACGAAACCACGCGAACGGTGAGGAAGTGTCAACGTAGTCCGCCTTGCTGACCGAGACACGACCTCCTTCACCATAAACAAGCGTTCATTTTCTATAGATATTAGTGGTTTTTTCGGCTACAGAATTACTGTACTTACTATAGCACCACACTGGTTTTGAATCAAATGACCACTCGTGGCACTGCGCAAGTGAGACATCTTGACGCGAGAATGAGGCATCCACAGCCTTTCCTTTTCCTTTGACTCGGCGAGGTTGGGGTAAAAAGAAGTCGGGAGTCAATGAGGTACGAGCTGTACGTCTCATAGCATTCCCGAAAGGCAAGTTGAATCTGCTGCTGTGTGAAAATACAGCAGCAACAGGTTCGAGCATGAAACTCGTCACAGAGTCTTTCCCAAAGGAATTAACCAAGTTGGGCGGACAATGAGGAACAACTTACAATCGGCGTCGCGGCAAAGCAAAAACTAAGAACACGTGAGCACGTGGTCAACCTGACCCTTTGCATCGAGTTCAGTCGCGTCGATGGCAGAGATACGCACTGCTTCCGCTCACGAGATCATTATTGCTCGCACGGAAGAAGAAAAACAGCAATGCTTCAACCTTCGGATCGAGGTGTACATCCACGAGCAGAAATTCCCACTCGAGGTGGAATTTGACGAGTGAGTTGGCAACATCCGATGAAGCCGATATTAATAAAAGTTGGATTCTGCAGAATGGAATCGAGTGCAACACACTTGCTTCTGCGGCTGACGCCCTCACTAACACCAATTGGTACAATTAGAGGCTATCTGTCAAGCGATAAAACATACTACAAGCTAAGCAGGCTAGTCGTTCTGAAAGAGTATCGTCGATTCAAGTTTGGCCGGGAGCTAGTGTTGGCCTTGCACGACTGGGCTCTGACGGATGCCAGAGCGTCAGGAACAGATCAGGAGTATGTCCAGGTCGTCTGTCACTCGCAAATACCTGTCAAGGGGTTCTATAGCAAGTGCGCCCTTAAAATTATCATCTAACATGGAAGATTCTTACCCCCTTTTCCTCATACGGCAGAATGGGCTATATCTCGGAGGTAAATCATTACTGCTAAATGAAGATTCTTGGATCTAAACTTTGTCAGGGCCCTGAATTCGACGAAGACGGGGCGCCGCATCAAAACATGGTTCTTAAAATACCGTTAGAGATCTAGTCGAGTGGTGCACTGTATTCACTCTAGTACAGCTAACAATACAGATGGATGCATGGAGGTATATACAATGTTCATCATCAGCCAAAATGAATAATATTATTCAAAACCTCAATGTGAAGCTACGCTTCAAACGAAATCGTGACAGGTCGTTAGTGGAATCCCCAAAAAAGAAAAAAGAAAAAGATAGGTATCAGTGTCTATTGTTGAACCCATCCAGAGGCAATCCCTCGCTCTCACTTTCCGACTCGACTTTGATAGCAGGAAAGAGAGGACTGCCCGGTAAAATGCTAAAGTTGATAGACGTGCCGAAGCCGGTAGTGCCTTCTTCATAAAGTCGTCGCGCAGCCTCATACTCCATCTTCTCGTGTTCTGCTTGTGCGAGATATGGCTGTAATGGAATGTGAGGAAACGATTATCAGGAATGAATCAATGCAACCTTTCTTTCATCATCAGTCATGGAACGCCATTTAGCCGCAGCAAGAACACTCTGCTTGGTGGTCTCGGTTTCGTCGCCAAAGATCTCGTGGACCATTCGAGGGTTGGCCCTGATACGTTGTAGAAACATGAAATACGCGCTGAGAGGCTTCTTGGGCGCATTGGGATCTTTGATATTACTCTTCCTTGATTTCCCCGCCTTGCGCTGAGCCGTCCTGTACGCGTTCTCACGTTTAATATCCTCGGGTGTAAGAGAAGACATGTAAGCGTTGAGCTCACGCTCGCGGGCTTCCTTCAATGCCTGAGAACGCCGTTTATAGGGCTAAGATAGATAGAGGAGATGAGCATGACGTCAAAAAAAAAGAAGATACGCCAAATACCTCTTTCTCTTCCGAGCTAAGGCAAGCATATTCCTGGCCGGCTTGTTTGGCGGCTTGAGCGACATTCAGTTTACGCGTATTGGAAGCTTGTTGCCGTTGAATCCAATCAGTGAAATAAAGTTGCCAGGCTGATGGAGCCAACTTGGGGGGTCGCAATACTGGTTTGAGAGGGGCTGAATGGGGATGTCAGAGTGGATACTAAGAAAGTGCTAGGCTGCGGAGGACTTACGACTGTCTGTAGCCTTGTCTGGTCTCTGAACTTCGTCTGGAACGGAAGTTTTACGTTTCCTGCGCACGGTGGCGTCACGATCTTCACTAGTGGATTCGGCGCGATTGAGATGGCTATAGGATCTGATTGGACCGGGACCCGAGAGGGGACTGAACGAGGGAGCGCTGGATGACTGGAAAATGTGACCGATGGAACCCCGTCTTGCGGAAAGCGGCGAAGGACGGGAAATTGATCTTGGGGACAAGGCTGAAGCGGGCTGTTGTTGGGGACTGTCCCAGAGCTGAGACGCCCAGTCAGGCGTTGCCACTAAAGATGACGTGTCGATTGATGATATCGAGTCAATGCGCTGCCGAGATGTGTCGAAACTGTCGTCGAAGGAAGATGATGGAGATACCGATGCTGGTAACGGATGCAGAGCTGCAAACGATACCGGGCTGAAGGATGAGTCGTCTGGAAAGTGAGAAGGACCGTGATAAGGAACAAATTGGGTTTCTGCAGCGGGCGATGGGATGGGAATTGGTGAAGTATGAGGTTCTGGCTCGGATGGCCAAGCAAGAGACAAATCGTTATTAAAGAATGGAGATGAATCCTCTGGTGTGTATAGACCTGAGGAATCGAGGAAAGTATCTGCTAGAGAAGATTGCATATAGGAAAAGGTGGACTTGAGCTCAGTGTCGGGATCAGGATCCCAAGGAAAAGGAACCATGGACTGGTCTGTAAACACGTCGTCAAGGTCGCCAAAGATGGAGTCTGTCGCGTCGAGCATGGGTGCGTCGTGTGAGTAGGGTGAGAAGCGACGAAGAGGGGAGTAGGCACGAGTGGAGACAGCGGAGGGCATAGGCACGACTCGGGCGCGTTGAGAAGGAAATGTCAAGAAAGGTCGGAGGCAAGGCTTAAGAGGAAACCGCATTCCTGTGACTCGATATAATTCGTGTGACAAGGTTCGTGCCGACAAGAAAAGGAGTTGGTGATTCTTTCGATTTCCCGATGCGGAGTAGCTATGTATGTCTCTCTGGTTTGCCACAGAATCAGAATGCTGTACGATGACTAGACCCAAACAAACCACGCCCGTCACGTCGGTTCACACTTTCCATATTTGGTCCCATGGAATCAGATTGCTACTACAATGTGATAAACACAGAATGGAAGATCCAATAATTATAGGAGCGGAAGATCGGGCGTCTCGTACTTTGCATTGTGGAAGACGCTCTTCCCGGCCTTCAAGTCGATCATATCAGTCCGTTGTAATCACACGGTCAAACCAAACCAACCTCCCAGTCCTTGACGTCCTTCATGATCTCCACTTCTCGCGCCATGCTAGCTTTGCGGAGGCCATACAGGTAGCGATCAGACTCGGCCATTAGCAAAGGCACAAGATGAATCCGAGACCACACATTTTCTCGCTCGAGTTCTCTGGTCGAGCGATAAATAAGCAATCGGTCCGGAACGATAAGCGGGACGGATCCCAGACAAAATGGGCCACGTTTATCGACGGTCGGGTGGCCACGTTCAACGTCCAGCTGACGACAAGTGCTCACCTTTTTTCGCGGTTACCCAATGCAACACGATAGAACCCGTACCCCATTACCGCCGAGACTCCCGCAAGAATTGCAACTCCTCCGGGTCCTCGCAGAGGAAGGTTCCTTTTAAACTTGACCATTTCAAACCCACCGGGAGGAGGAAGATCCCTGCAAAACTCAGATCAACCTTGCCACTTCATCTATAACTTACTGTCTGTATGGTAGCGACACTAGAACACTTAGCTTGAGCATTTCAACAACAACGTCCACTTACTGGTCGGTGTAAAAACAATATTGACATCATGTGACGGCAGAGTAGCAGCAGAAACTGAAAATCCCACATGAGACAGTTGGCCTCCATCATGTCGCACCAGCCGTCGCCATCTGCACAACAACGCTCAAAACAAAAACCAGCCCTCGGCATCACCGCAGGCGCTGAGGACGTCAAGTATCATGCAAAATACAAGGAGCTCAAGAAGAAAGTCAAGGAAATCGAGGCGGTTAGTCCCAACATTCCTTCAAATCTCACACTCAATCGTGCAGGACAACGACAGACTGCACTTTAAGGTCCTCCAAGCCAAGCGTAATATCCAGCGCATGAAGCTTGAACGAGCGTAAGCTTACAATAAACGTTCGAATTCCCCTAAGATTACCTAGCATTCTCTACGAACGCCTCGCCCCTTCTCCCGACGAACAGCCAGACTATCCACGGCCAAATCCGCGCTCATTGCCTTCCCTCGACCCTCCCGCCCTAACGCCGCGAAAATCAGCGACTGAACTGCGTCATCTTCCCCCATTGCCACCGCTGCCCTCCATAGACTCGAGGCGCCGCGTTTCATATCCACATATAAACAACCAACTCCCACCTTTGGAAGACGACTGGCAGCGCAGACCAGCAGCACATTCACCTCAGTTTGTACATCAACCTGCATATACTAATCCCACTAGGGGTCATGATTATGCCAGGATGTCCCGTTCGGGTACACCTGATGCTCCTTCCAGACCCGACTCACGAGGCCAATACTACGACCAAGACCATTTCAGGCTCAGACCGGTCCACACAGAAGACATCGACTACGACTCCCGGTCGCGTGATCGCGGCTTTCTTCCACCCCAGTCAGAAACTCGCTCGACAGTGACAAAAAGACACCGATCTTCAATTGAAGACGACGTCGTATACTTGGATGATAGGGGTCCAAAACGATATCATCGGGATCACGATGAGGATGTCAGGATGAGACCCTAGACTACTTGGGGATCTGTCCCAAAAGTATTATGTATTATCTATCTGCTCACTCTGCCAGCAAATACATTATCCATCCACCCCGGATCTGCTGACAGCACATGGAAGTTGAGAATGCCCGGACAATCTTAGACTATATACATCATTCAAAACGGAAGGATCCAGGTACTAATTAGCTACTGCGCCACAAAGTCCGGCCTCTTGTCCGTACCACCCTGCCGTTGATCGTTCGAATGATTCTGGATGACTTACCATCCTCTGCGCACTATTACTAGTATCCACCGCCACCGGCACCCTATTCCAAACTAGCGCCTGGTCATACCAGTACTGACTCAAGCTAAACTCATCCCATGCATACACCCGGCTGCGCAACTGCCTCAAATCCTCGCTCTTTTCCGCAATTTCTAACAAATCGTCTTCACAGTAGTCCATATACGGCGACATCGAGTCCAAGATCCAATCCATGATTGACACCGACGGTTTCGACTGGGCTGCGGTCTGAGCAATTTGGCGACGGAGCCGGGACACTAGATTGCTCATAGCTGGTGTACTATCGCAGATCTTACGCTGTTTCGCTTGGTGATATTGGGCCGTGGATGATAGGGACTCAAGGCGAGATGAAACTCGTCGCAGAGAGCTTTTGGGGTTCTTGCTATGCCGCGGTGGAGTGTAAGCGAGCTTATCTCTTTTCCTGTATACATCATAGCATCAGATTAATAGCCTCGGCACAGTAGGTGTCACCTTTTCTGTGCACTCGCCGGTGACTTCGGCCTGGGCGAGCATTCCGGGCTCAGAATATGTTGTAAATCCATCACTCGAGGCGTGTTCATGAGACTCGAGAAGCAAAGCAAAGTCGTCAACTGTCAGCCACCAATCAGGTTCATCTTGGACTGGAATGCAGAATGACGTGCATAGACGGAGGCATTTTCCGAAGAGGAGTGTATTCCAGATGGACGTGTATGTGTCCACGATCGATTACCGACAAGCATTCAGTCAGGACCGCCGATTTCCCAACTAGATGGGTCAATTTGACATTCCAGGAATGTTTGCACCACGTTCGAAAGCTGTTACACGGAATTATGCTTCTCGGATCCGTCGATAATTGGCGCAGCATAGTCAGGAGCACTGGATTAGGAGGTCAATGTGAGAAGACACGATACAATTTCGACCGAGTCACAATTCGTGAATTGGTGTCCTTGTGAGCTACGCACTTATTAGTTTGTTTCCGCGGGGTCAGGATTGATTAAGTCCTGATCGGGCTGTGCAGAATGGAAGTACTGAAGTGTCGTACAGCCTGGGGTCACAATGTTCCTGGCATATGAGGGCAGTTCCTTTTTCTGTCTGGCGGCTATGTCGGGCACCCGCATCATTGATTCGACTATTTACAACATCCTCTTGGTATCATTTACCGGTAGACATGATCGGCTGTTAATACAGCATATCAGAACATAGGAATACCATAGTACGTTGCAAAAACTCACCATGAAGATTGGCAGCAATCTCGGCTTCAGCTCTATCACCATTTGCTAACAGCTTCTCCTTGTTGTATAAAAGTTCCTCACGAGTCTCCGTGGAATATTCCTGATTTTGGGCTGGGAACCTCATCAGTTGGCCGTCAAACTGGCCGAGGAACCTTACTTTCAACGATAGCATCAACCGGGCAAGCTTCTTGACAAAAACCGCAGTAGATGCATTTTGTCATGTCGATATCTAGCAAAATATGCCGATCATACGGAAATTGTCACAAAAACGGATTAGGACGTACCATATTTCGTTGTTCTTCTGGAACCATCAAGACGGGCTTCACTCTCAATGGTGATGGCTTGTGCGGGACAAATAGCCTCACAAAGTTTGCATGCTAGAAGAGTTTGAGTGCCACATGGCTGCTGTATTTGGGGTACAATTACCGATGCATCTCTCTTCTCCTGATGGGTAACGACGGAGCGCATGCTCTCCACGAAAGCGGGGCGACAATGGACCTTTCTCGAATGGATACATGATAGTGTAGGATGGCCGAAAAAAGTTTTCCATCATGATCCACATTCCTAACAAGAATTCGGAATGCTGTGGATGTGACAAAATAGTCACTGACCTCTGACAATTTCTGTGAGGAAGAAGAGATGTCCGGCTTTGTCTAGAGCACTAGGACCACCTTTATACGGGTTAATTTGCTGCTCTGTCTTGTGTTTCTGCTGCGGGTTGACCAACTCTTGGTTGTTAGGCCTCGTTGTTGACAGTAAGCGCTGTCCATTCAGCGTACACCTGAGTAATAATGGAGAATATAATCGCGGTTTCAGGCGTGCTAGGACGCCAGGTCCAGTGAAGACGGACATGGCGGATGCAACGAGAAAGTTGAGATCACGAGATCAACAACCAATCACATTCTTCCGAAATGTCGAGCTCCAAGCCTCCGAAATTGTCCGACCAGCGTATGCTCTGTGTGATGTAGTTTGACACTCAAAAACTGTGCAGAGATCCAGGCCAACTATACCCGCCTTCAAAATGAACTACAGGCTCTAGCTGGTAAGATTGGCGAACTCGAGTCCGAGGCAGATGAACACGCGTATTCAATACACTTGCCTGTCATTTCATGGCTCAACATCATCTAGGCTTGTCCTTGGCACTTTAGAGGAAACCCTCGAGCGTGATCCTGATCGTAAATGCTTTCGTCTTATCGGTGGTGTGCTCGTAGAGAGGACTGTAAAGGATGTCGTCCCAGCCTTGCAGACCAATCGCAATGGAGTGAGTGCTGTCTATCGCGAATATCTCTGACAGTCTTTCAGATTCAAAAGGTGGTAGCAACGCTTGCAGAGCAGTACAAAACAAAAGAAACGGAATTCGAGACCTTTAAACAAGAGTATAATATCCGACCTGTGGTTAAAATATAGACGATGCTCGATTGGCCGCTCGGGTACGCCGGCGTTCAGGCGTGGACCGTACCGTTTCCTTCCCTCTGTCGTGCGCCAAACTATCGTCCTACCCAGGCTACCCTCGTGCCATATCAGTAGGACCCTCGGACAGTGGTATTCAGTTCTTTGCCCCGTTCACTGGCTGACACTTAGAATCGAGACTGTCAAAGCTTCATGCCCAAACCATCGAGAGGGTTCAAAACTAGACCGGCATCAAACCTAGTCGCGACAAAAAAAGATATCATATTGCCACACTTTCACCATAAGGTATCCCAACGCCGCGACCTTAGAAACATCACGACGCCACCTGCAGATCGGCCGAAAGTAGCAGATAACGTTCAGCACGATACATCGGGCAGATGTCGTCGACTCCTCGTCATCAATCGTCTCGATCTCGAAACCTCGACTCCATCTGCTAACGCCTACTAAAGTTGTGTTCCTTCGCATCAGTTTCCTTCTCCCGTTCGTTAATTTTGGCTCGTGTTCTACTTCCACTTTATCATGTCCAAGCTGTGAATGACTGATGTCTCCGCATCACTCAGCACTGATCCAGAATATCTGATTCGTGGGGGGATGATGGAGGAAAATAGAGTCATTCCCACGAATACGTCGAGGCGGCCCGCAAATGGCGGATCAGCTGAAGGAGTTGGGACACGATACCAGCGGAGGACAAAAAAGGTCGGGAACAACGATGAAGTGGAAGAGGCTGCGGATGCACGTCAAATGAAGAACAGGAAGTGGGCATCCGTCGAAATGAAACAACCGCTTGAGATACCGTTCCTCGTAGGTGATTTTTCTTGTAAAATGATTGATTTATTGACGGGTCTATAGCCCGCTTATGATGTGCCGGTCGCCGCTCTAAACGCGAGACATCAACGCGAGACATCTCCGACAATGAGCCACAATGTGCTCGGATGCTGACCTACGAACTATCTCAGTTATACGAAGTCGGAGATAGCGCGATGTCGAGAAGCGTTGGATCAACCAAGTCGTGTGTCTTTGATACTCGTTCGAGGCTGGGACGCGTCGTTTGGGCAAATCCATTGCTCTGCCGAGGTTGGTCATATCTTGCAGGTCATAAGTCTCCCTGAGATCATAATGAACCCATCTTGGGGATATGAAAGAAAAGGCTGCGTTGGACTCTTCACAAACAAGACGATTTAATCTTCTATAACGGGGGAAAGTTTACCTCCTACGATTTAGTAGCATCCTGGTGCTCCAAAGGCCAGTCGTCTTCTATTCCTATAGTCATTCTAATACCAATCGCTTTTAGCACTCCGAGCCATACTTCTCGACTTCTAGCTCAAGTTTCCCAAATGTACAAGCTCCCTCTCGAAGCGTAGAACGGCAAAAACGAATACGTAGACACAGCACTCGGACGCCAAAATTCCATTCAAAGAACCATCTCAGAGACTTCTGCATTGAGTGACGAGCTTAGGCTGCAACCTTCAATCGGCGGGTTTGATTCTCCTCTGTTCCTTGTCAGAACGCCACATGCAAGTTGCTTTTCTCAGGTTATCCGACGCTTGTTGCAAAACCGACGCCGAACTAGGAGATGTTTTCAAGCTCCCGACATCTTTGACCCTGCCAAGCACTTCATTTAGAATCTAGCCAGTCCACTGCCAGTGACAGCTCTTCGTTGGTGCCGGGTCCCTGGGATGCCGTCGCTATTCTTTTCATGAGCAATTTTGTTGGGTTCTTCCGTGCCTATATAAAACTGATGTCACAGGGTACATCCTTGAAGGCGGCCCATCATTGAGTGGTAGAATCATTCAATGTTTCCCCTTTCGGTTACTATTCGGCGTCTCAAGGATCCACACCATCCTCCCCCACATAACGTTTTATGCAGATGAGAATATACCGGTCAGTACCTGTCCATATATGTTACCTGACGGAGGCAAACCGTACGTGAAGTTGCAGGATACTCGATCGAGGCTGGTCCGGGGCAGGTTGGTTACAGCTCCTTGCCAACTCTATGACCATTCTTCTGAGGCAGCTGGATACCTTCAACTATTGGAGCGCAGAAACAAAGTATGATTTCAATAAAAAGTACAAGTTCAAATGTTCGGTTCTTCGAAGACACTACAAACAATGTCAACTACCTTTTCCTTCACTGAAACATTCCAAAAGTTGATCTGATTTAGACGGTAACCGGTACGCAGCCAATGGAGATGAGACTGCCGAACGAGTTGTCTTGGCAGCAGACAGCATTAGCAGAGCTATGAGCAAGTGAATTAGCAACGGATGCGGCAAGTCAAGTAAAGACGTACCAGCTGCCCCCTCCGGCCCCGATGACGGTGATAGGGTTGCAAGTAAGACCAACAAGAGCGTCGACATTCTGGACGACGACTCCGATGCTGGCGAGGATGCTAGCTGCGGAAGGGTCGCTTGCCTTCTCAACCGTCTCGCAGCACTGAATGGGCCCAGTAGAGCACGAGCTAGCAGGCTCGTTGCGACGAGTGGGAGTGGCGGCAGCAAGGATGGCAAAAGCGAGAGCGACGAGAATAGAGTGCTTAAATTGCATGTTTGAGATGTTTACTGAACGACGATTTCAAGTGTTCGAGTGAAGAAATCTGCGTGAAACGTCCTGCTTTAATAGGTTTTGGGTTGGCACAAGGAGTTTGGAGTTTCCAGATAAAAAAACAAATGAGATGATGAATGTCAAAGCGGAGTCGTGAACACGAAAAGGTGGAGCATCTGCACTACTGTCGAAGAGATGGCAGTGAGCATCCAGGGATATGTGAAAACGGATCAACAGAAAAGCTACGAATGACGCAGTGATTTCCGGGTAGTGCCAGACGTTGACAAGATATTTCAGGCACTGTCGTTTTCTCGTGGCAGATGATCTCAGTTCCGCGGACGAGACCCAAGGAATGAATTGATTGAGGCTGGCACAAGGCTGATGATAATTCTCATGACGTAGAAAGAATGTCGTGTCTTGGCCTAAAAATCAATTGATTCCGAGTTTTATGAAGGAATTGGCAGTCGATGACGGTGGTCGAGCTGCAACGTGACCGCGAAGACTCGTCCGCGTCAATTCCGACTACCAAAGTGCATGTCTGTTTGACTCACCGGACGGTCCGGACAGTGTGAAATGACGACACTAAGTACGCTCTTCCTCCTTATGTTATTCTGTTTTCCCACTGACGGCCATCTGTAATACGGATTGTTCTTTCTCCCGGAGCCAGAGTTTCAGTTGTAGGGAATAGCAAAACAGGTCGCTGATTTGTTCCCACATAGAATAGCCTTTCACATAAGGAGGTAAAGTTCGTACTATGGACTGCCAGATTCATCGAGAAGTCAGAGACTAAACCGTTGAGGGTAGACCAAGAAGCAAAGCCATCGGACCCAGTATGATAGTTAGCCTGAGACTGTGCAAGGTTAAGAAGTCCAGCTCCTGTTAAGCCTGAATTGATGACGGAAGGTCGGGACGCATTCAGAGCAAAAAGCAGAGACTCAGAGACACAATTAGCTGTAGTATCAGGATCACTAGCTGGGCTGGAGATGACGCGGAATTTGGATGCCTTTGAGTGAAATGGAGCTAGATAATGATCAAAGTCAGGAATAGGATTTGTTTCAGCACGTGCGTTTCAGTGTATCTTGATCATCCCTTCATCCTTAGAGGCCTTGCCTCGCACTGTATTCCGTTCATGTTTGTCGTTCATTACTTGCTAGCAATTATTGCTAGCCTCATAACACTCGTTTCAGCGATAAAGCACACCTCCGCACACCACCGACGGTCCTTGTCTGACCAAATTATTACGCAGTTTCTGGATGCACACAATCAAGTGCGTGCAGCCCACGGAGCTGCTGCAGTAACATGGTCGTACAGTCTTGGGGCACAGGCACAGATGTGGACGAGCTCGTGTTCCTGGGAGGCCACTGGCGGTTCTCTGTTGCCCGAGCCGTACGGTGAAAATATGGTTGCTGCAACAGGCACCATGTCTCCTTCAGATGCTATCCAAGCGTTTTTATCAGATGAAGGCAGGTTGCTCTTACTTTTCGAAACTGATCTGAGACTCGTTTAGACCAATACAGTGCTACCGATCCAGTCTACAACCATTATACGCAAGTCGTGTGGCAGAATACCACTGAGATTGGCTGCGGTCTTTCATCGTGCAATAATATCTTTGACGAAGCCAGCACATTTGTTACGTGCCTGTATTCACCCCCCGGTAACGTCGTTGGCCTTGCATTGTGGGTTCCATTCATTCCGGCAGATGGACTGGATGCTGACACTCGTGCTGCAGGCAGAATGTTCAAGTCTAGTTTTTTTTATCCGGCCCAGAGCCTAAGACTGTGATACCTACTTTTTGTTGCTTTAGTTTGAGTTCTGGGAATTTGAATGTCCGTGACCTTGACATGTCTCTGCTCAGAACGTCGCGTGTTACTCGCCATCTTTCCAGACGGAACATCAATCCTGCTTTATTATTTCCTTGTTTCTGCGTATCTCGGACGCGTTTTCTGAGCACAGCTGAGCACACACACTCTCAGTTGACTGTGCCAAATTTAGTAGTTCCAAATGTCAGCGCCTCACTAGTGAGTATGAATTTCAATTGCAAGTCCCGTCTAAACGAGCAAGAATTTCCTGTCAATATCTACACTCAATCCTCTGAGTCTCCAACCATCTGACTACCTCGACCTCTCTGGTCTTTTGGACGTGACAGTCGGTCGAGACGCATCTCACGCATCTCCTCTCGAATGGCGGCCATGGCGTGCACAAGCACAAAACAACGCAGGACCATTCCCAGCCAACACAAAAGGCTTCTTATATCACTACCGACACAAAACCCTCCCACTAACAACAAGCGAACTTCGCTTCCGTCTGGTCCCAGACCTAACCACTTCATTCACAGAAGGCACAGACCTCCTCGTAAGCCCAGGTGTACCATGGTCATTACCCATTTACCGCCTCCCCCTACACGAAAACTACGCTGCACTAAGGGATATCCTCCTTCAGGACAGCTTAGTCACTCAAGAATGGATAGAATGGTGTCAAACCGTCTACCCACCCGAATGGGCAGATAAACCAAAAAATATCGTCCTACACGCTCTAAGACAGCCCTTCATGGTCCCAGTATACAGACGACGGTATGGCATGTGGATCGTAGGACAGGACAGGGTGCTGGATCTCAAGTTTGACACTTCCTTTCTGGGCCAGAAAGGTCCCTTTAGGAAACGATATCTCAAATACACAGGTAATCCCTCTTATGCTCCTCCACCTTGCTTCAATTTTGATATCAACTCTAGGTCCTGCCGTTGTCTGTCTGGATTACGACCCAGAAAGACGCGTCTTTGTCACTGAGATTGTTCAACCACCAGGTCGCGAGCCCGGGAAAAGACCTTCCAAAATAATCCAAGGCGCACGCCATGACTTGGTTTGGGAGCAGTGGCATGACGATCCTATCGAGGCCCTCAGCCTTCTGTTGACAGAGGCAGCGACCTCAAGGATCAACCCAATGTAGTCTATGGACCTTGAGATGGCACAACTATTGATCTGATTGAGGTGTTACACTATGATGGATGTTACAATTATTCATTCTGAGCTACCGGTCCTTCCACATCGACCGCCAAACCTGAGAAAGCGTTGAGGTGTTTCAGTTCCGCTACAAGTTCCTCTACGTTCTTAGAATCGACAGGCTGCATAGAAACTGGAGCTGAATTTAACTTGTTGGCGACTGATTCACTAAGAGCAGGGATATTCTCTTTCCCCTTGTTGAACAGTTCGCTTGCTTTCATAGCTGCAACAGTAGCAACTCCCTGTTGAGAAATGGTAGAAACGTCCTGGGCAGGGTTGGCACTTTGACGGAAAAGAGAAGAGTAGTCTGGGCGTTCGACCGACTGCTCAGCGCCTCTAATTTGGAACGGAGAGCCTTCTCGTTCATGTCTCGAAACACTCGGTTCGCGTTTGGGCGAGTAGAATCGTCTAGCAGAGGGGGGAAGATACTTGGGAGACGGAGAGGCATCTCGCTGTCGATTTATCAGATCAATTCCATGCATCATGAAATTTCATACTGCACGCCAATTGCTTGAGGCGTCTGCCATCCCTGTCTTCTGTCTCCCTCCTTCCGGAGTGGATTTACCTTTCAAGAATGTTGACTTCTCTCCAGTAACCGCTTCATGCTGCTTTGAGACCATGTCTTTATTCTCTCCCATAATCGTATCTTGTTTTGATTGTTCGGCCGCAGCGCCTGACCGCTGCGCAGCCGCTCCATTCCCTTGGTCAACTCCCGTACCCGGCACAGCAAGAACGTTGACTTCTTGGTATGGAGCGGATGCGTTCGACGAGTCAGCACAATCTAGAACGCGAGTACGAATAGGCAGATGAGTAGGCCGAGCTTCAGGTACAAGAGTCTCTGTAGGCACCGAATCAGGGATAATCCAGTTTTCAACAGCAGCATTCGACGTGAAAGGAACAGCACTGCCCCCCCTTTGATTCTGCGACAAAGAAGCGTCTTCGGCAGGTACAGAAAATTTAGTTTGGTTGGCTGCGGTATCGGTGACAGCATGTGCTTGGGCATTGCTTTCTAGTATAATCGCAGTTTGCTTCGCAGCCCATTCATCAATCTTCGGAGGAGTGCTCCACAACGGAGAATCGATGGGAATGCTTACACTTGTACACCCCATCGTAGGCTGCGACATTTCTGCCTGCTTAGTATGGGAAGATGGTGCAAGCCAATCGTCGACCGAGATAGCGAGGCTCCAAGGATCTTCGAGGCTTTGGTTCATGCTAGTAGCAGTAGTCGATTGGGAAGTAACACCCCAGCTTGAATCCATGAGATCTTGCCAATCACGACCTTCACCCGTCTTAATATCTCCACCAGTACTATTCTTTTTGCTGGCCGACGGAAAACCACTCGAGTCTGGAATGCCATCTTCTCGTACAATCGGACTGATCCAATCCTCCAGGTCGCCACCAGGAGGACGATTCCAAATATCATCGAAGGCTTGAGACGCTTCAGATTGTGGCTTGGAAAACCGAGCTAACCGGGTATTCCAAGAAACATGGCCCTTGGTAACTTGGCGAGGAGCTTGAGACAGTATAAAGTAAGAAATTTGATTCGCAGAATTTGACTCACCGTTCCATTCGTTCTGAACAGTTTCTTCGACAGGACGAAATTTCTGAGTACTTCCGGGGGTTGGACCGAGCCAATCGCTTATCCCACCATCAAGAGGACGATCCCAGACATGATCATTGGACAGGACCTGAAGCCTGGGTTCGGGAGCCCAATTACGACTCTTCCTTTCATTTCCAGGCTCTCTACATCCAGTAGCGATCATCATGTTTTGCGCAGGAGGTCTCTTCCAGTTATCATGCGCAGCAGCATATTGATCCGGTGTCCACGCGCCCCAATCTGTAACGCCATTCCGCTCGTCACTTTGAGGTTCAAGAGGCAGGGTTTGAGGATTCCACTTTGGATTGCTGGTCATGGGTTCCTTCCACTGTTGACCGTAAGGGGCATTTTCATTCCGGATGTCATTGTGTCTACGTGAGGGAGGGGCTCCAGATGCGAACCGTACATCTGGAGCATTGGAAATCTGCAAAGGAATGCCAGGAGGATCGTGGGGAGGACGCTCACGAACATCTCTGTCGGGACCGCTTTCACGGGATCTAAGATACGCATCTTCTCGACCACTCCGCTGATTGTCCGTTCGTGTGATCCATTCTTGGGAAGCGGTCCATGGTTCTTCCTGCTGATGATGGCCTATGCTCGAATGCTCTGCTCTAGAGCCGAGGGTCATACTCCAGTCGCTATGAGGAGCGGGGGCATCCCATCGATCTTGCATATCATGATACGATTGGTCGCGGTAGTTCCTCGGTCGCTCTGCATTCCACTCGCTACGAGACCCAAGATCGTTCCGAGAATCGTCTACTGGCAGCTGGTAGGGGTCATTCCTTGGACGTTGAGTCTTTACACGATCCGGAGCTTGAAATTGGTTATCACTCCTAAACCACTCTGTTTCACCATTCGGGCAAGTGTCACGAATGAATGCATTATTCCAGTTGTTCTGTTCGTCTGGCTTGTTCCGAGCATTCCAGCTGTCTTGAATGAGGGAAGGCTCCCACGGCGAATGCACAGTACTATGCGGGCTAATGTTCCACCGCTGATCATCATAGCTCCCAATCCTTGTCTTAGACGCCTGCTGATCGAATTTCTGAGCACGGGTCCTATAACCATCATTGTACATGGCACCTGCGTCATAGCCGGCATATCCACGACGACGTTCTCTGTCTCTTCCACGACGTTCCGATTGATCAGGGTTTCTTTGTTGTCTCGGAGAGTCAGATCCAGCAAGTGCCCAGTTAGGACGCTCAGGTGTGTGCTTGGGTCCGTCTAAAGCATTGTTGACATGCTGATTAGACTGTCTTGGGGGGTCAGGACCTGCAAGAGCCCAATTAGGTCGATCGGGTGTATGTTTCGGTCCGTTGAGAGCGTTGATGACCGGAGACTGCCTTGGAGAGGCAGGACTGGCAAGTGCCCAATTAGGTCGATCCTTCAATCCGTCAACAGCATTCCCAGACAGATCTGACTGGTCAGAACTGACTAGTGCCCAATTAGGCCGATCGGGTATGTGCTTCAAACCGTGAGGAGGTAGAGCTGAAGATGGGGCTGGGACAACTTGAGCCGATTGTTCCGGAGAGTCTTCAATAGGAAGTGGGATATAATTTCGACGACTCGGCGCTTTGAGAGGATTTACTGGAGCGAGAGCCCAATTGGGTCGAGCAGTAGTCTGCTTGGGAGTATCATCGTCAGGAGGAGCAAGGGCCCAATTGGGTCGAGAGGCAGTATGTTTGGGAGTATCGTTGTCGAGAGGAGCGAGTGTCCAATTAGGTCGAGGGCTTTGCTTTGATTGGTCTGAAGGGACGCTCGCTTTTTTCACTGCAAGAGGATGACTGAGAATTATATGTGCCAACTCAGGATACCGGGCAGCCAGCTACAAAAAGCATCAGACGGAGGACTACTGGTGGAAAGCTCCTACATTTGTGGCTTCGACATAACTAGTGAATTCGGGCACCATGGAAAGCTCGGGGTATTGCGATAGTATCTGGCGAACAGGATGTCAGACTCGCAGCGACGGAGACGACGAAAAGGCTTGCCGTAGCCATGTCATCACCACCCGAGTTTGCATGGTGTCTTAATTGCGAGGCTAGCTGTTCATCGATCAGGAAATTTAGCCAATCATTGAATACAAGCTCACATTCAAAGGCACCATATCAGCGCAGCGCACGTCCTTTTCACCAGAAATAGCGACCTTCTTGACGATATCGTCATCAGTGGGAAGAGTCGAAGACAGATCTGTTAGCGTGGTGCCAGAATCTGTTGTCGAGGGAAGTGTCTCGTCAGAAAGAATTAGAGAAGACTCGGGAAGCACGTCTGCCGTTCTTTGATCTACACCAGGCTTATGAATCGAGATCGGCGGAATAATTTGTGCACCTGGGATGTCGGCGGTGAGCTGGGCATTGAAAATCGAACTAGAAAGGGTGGAGAACGCAGTGGAGGTATCATTCGTATAAGTGGTATTCTGTATTTCGCTTGCAGTAACACTAGAGGAAGTCGGTGTCGCGGACGACATGCCTTCTGCAGGAACAAGTTTCATATCATTAGCAGGTGCGAGGCCATACGGAAAAAAACCCGCGGATGGCTTCCGTGCTGCATTGATAGGCGCAAAAGGTGTAGGTTTGAAGCCTACGCTAGTGGCAGACAAACGGTTGTCCATCGTGGCCACCTTTACAGGTATGATCGACGGTCCGGACGACGGCGGCGACATAATCTTTCCCTGAACATCATTAACAGGATGCGTGCCAAAAGAAGGGGACAAAAGTCGGTCAACTATCAGGGCATAAGTGGACAGCGGCTCATCCTGGTCCACGGACGGTTCTGAAGCATTGACATGTTCCTACGTACAATTAGAACGATGAATCATTCGAGCAAAGTACCCACAGACTGTATCGCAATATCTTTCAAGGGACGATTGGGACTGTTAGCTGGTAAAAGAATTCTACCGTCGTCAAAGCTCTCTGGGATAGCAGACTCAGGAATCGGAAGAGAAACGTTAGCCGAGCTGAGTGAAACATCTGGAGAAGCAGTATGAGACTCCTGTAAAAGATTTTTAGTCCGATAACGATTGGCTCAAAAGGCATACCGAGGAAACCCAGCCGGTTTTCAGAACAGACAGGGCACCGGACGACTAGGGACGGTCACCAACAGCATCGAAGAGGTAAAGATATTACCATCAAAGTAGACAGCGTCGAATTTGTTGTGTTATGAACTGCAAGATCCTCTGATGCTGTGTCGTCGCGCCCATCGGCGACCGCGGCGCCAGGCTCGTTGACGTTGCCCATGAGGATGCAGATAGAAAAAGGCAAACAAAGGACGGAACACGAGCAAATTTACTGTAAAGCCAGTTTGACAGAATTACATAGTTCTTTAAACTTTTTCAGCCTGTTTTAGGCAACGATGCTTCCCAATTAGGATTTCTTTACTTTAGTCTCTCAGAAAAGTGGGACGGACATAACAGTGGGGTGACAGTAACTGCACAGTACACAACGTTCCAGTTTTGAAATTAAGTAGCATCGATGTGAGAGTCGGAGTCGAGGAGTGTCGACCACATGACCGAATCAGAAACTAGTCTTCATTCAAATTTCACATCTCCAAAGCCCACTTGAGTCATCCGCGCAAATTGCCCTGGCTTGACTCCTGTCTCGAAGCTGTGTATAACCCAAAGATGCGGCGAAGATTCTGACGGTGTGCGAGAGGGTCACGGAACACAAATTGGCTGAGATGTTGTTGGCGGCATTGTTGTTCATTGTCTTCAGTTGGACTTGCTTTCGACCCGGTGCGCAGCTTCAACGAGCCAGCGTTAGTGTAAGAGCCTGTTAGTAACCCTCTATTAGAGGTCAGTATTGAAATTCACAGCCTGAGGCCGCCTGAGCCTACCGGTCACTATTTCGTACCGACGAGTGCAGTAGCTTTCAACACGAAGTAGTGACCGGTAATGTTACAGTTTCCTAGTTTACTATGTAAGATGCGGTGGCTGGTCACCTTCCAAGAGGAGTCTTACTTGACTGACTCGGCCCGCCGCCTCACTTAGAGGACAACACTTTTTTCCATAATGGACCGATGATCTGGCATCGATACTCACGTTATGTGAAGTGTATGAGGATGTACACGGCGGCACAGTCCATGTATGAATACTGGAAGGCAAGAGGTGCCTCTGGGTTACCAAATTTAAATTGGGTATGAACGTGATGAGGAGTTTGACCGCGTCATGGTTCACTGACGTAATAAACATCTCCTTTCTTCTCAGACATCTCCTTTCTAAACATTTCCTTCTCCATCACAATGGCGACATCATGCAAACTACTGATCAACGTGCAAGGCGAGGCCCCAAAACCCTTGACTTTACCTGTCATAAAGACGGACGGCAACTTTGCAGTCGAAGACGTTCAAAGGGCACTTGCTTCGATCCCGGAATACCTGGATCACTCGTTGGACATGGTTGACATTTTCAATTACTCTGGCAATGAACTTGAACTGGGCAATACAGTTGATTTTATTGTGCAACAAATACCGTCAGCACGAAGACATGAAAAACGAAAGTTTCTTCTTCATGAGGAGCGTACAGAGTGAGTTTCCCTTTACAGCCAGGCTGCTAATCTTCCTGAAGGAACGCAAAAAATATAGCAACACTTGCAACTCAAGTCGAAATGCTCGCAAAACTGCGTGTGCAGGACAAGCAGACCCTTCAGTCACAGAAGCAGAATTTCATTGAATTCCTTCAAGAATTACAATCTCAAACTAAAGCACTTCTAGAAGAACATCACAAAATCCTGCTGTATGAAACTTTAACCAGAATTGTCCAAGGTTAGTCATTTTAAAGGAATCACTACAAATCTGAATCTTTGCTAGCATACAATGACATCATAATGGATACCAAACGGCCTTCTGGCAACCGGCAGGTACTCACTATGAGTGAAAAGAAGAAGTTGAAGACAAATGGGCTCAATTTTAGTAGGTTCTAACCTTCTAAGAACATACACTTATCAACACCAGTTACCAAAATCTTGGATGTGTCTGGATTGAATGACACGAAAGCCAGGATTGCATGCAAGGCCTTGCAATGCCTAAGTGAAGGTGAACAAGCCCTCGTCTCGGGCGTTCAGGAGGCTGTTGATAGCATCAAGTTGGAACATCACCCAACACAACACCCAAGGCCGTCACGCAGCTTCTCAATCACACTACTCCAAAGCCTCACAAATCCACCATTCAATGTCAATGCAGCTGTACAATTCATCTCCTCCAATCCAACATCACCTCTTACTGCAGAGGCAGATAAATCTTTCTTTGCTGATGTTGATGATCCGACTAAAACCGCATTGGAGGCCAAGATCCTACACTTCCAAAATTTGTTGAAAGCTCTCGATACCAAGGACGAAGACTTAGAGTAGTTGTAGTTATGTTTTCATAATGTATCGTCTTTGTATGTCTAGATTGGCCAATAACATGAAAGACGCATCTGTCCTGATGACGAGGACGACGAAGGGTGGTCTGATGGAACGAAAAGTCAGAAGAACGAGATCGACGCTGAGGACGAGGATCACGAAGAACATGAAGACGGATACGAAGGATATGACGGAAGGAAGGAAGGAAGTTTATTCACGGTGCGGTCCACGACTTGAACGCCACCAGGGAGTATCTATCTGCATTGCCCTGGGACCACACTGCCACCGACGAACGAGCTCGCTCCGAGTCAAGCCAATACCCAAACCGCTGAGATGCTCTTATACGAGTCTTGTCAGATTGAACGTGCCAGTTCAGCCATTGTTAAGTTCCAAGTCTGGCTGGTACAGAGAGTCGAGAATTTAAATTTTCAGGCGGACGAGGCGAAAAGGGAGGGTATGGCCTCAAATGCTACATCCACACCTGATGTATCAATGCCCGTCATCGTCGTTCAGATTGTCGACTTCCTGTGCTGATTAGAAACGGAAAGCATGTTACTTCGTATGCAGGACGTCGCATTTCTTACCAAAATAGTGCTTTGCTTGCTGTTGTTTATCCTCAAACTCTCAACCTCTGGGTCTCATCACTGTTGGCCGATTCGAAGTGGCTCAGCAGCCCGTTCAAACTGAAAAGAAACACATTCCAACACCAGATATACTTAGTGGACTAGAATCCAGTTACATTTTGCTTTCAAGTTCAAATTGCCAGACAAGTTCCAACTCCCGGAATCAAATTTGGACCTCTCACTTGCAATACGTGTTCTGTTTATCTCAGGGTTTCTCAAAACCAAAAAAGGTGAGCTGCAAGTTCACGCCTCTTGTCCAATTTTCGCGGCTGTCGCGTCTTTCTGCCAGTGGCGCGTTGAATGTCTTCCTGCTGGTGACATGGTTTTTAATCCTGTTCTTCTATCTAGGGTTAGTTAACGTCGATACTCTGTATCATGCCACCCAAGGTGAGTATATCAGACCCGTTTGGATGTCAGCATAACTTCTACCTTGGACAGAAGTCGAAAAAGGCGTCAAAAGCCAAGGCAGCTCCTACTGGTTCAAAGAAAAAAGGAGCTGTTAGTGTCGCCGAGGACAAGAAAAAAAATGTAACTGTCCAGAGATTCTTTGATCGTTCAAGTTCTAACCCACACAGAATTCTGCAGCCGTTTCCGCCGGCACCAAACGACGTCGCGGGGATGCTGACGGTTCAGACTTGGAGGAAGATCAAATCAAACGTCCATCGAAGAAAAAGAACGTGCGAAAGGGTGAGAGTGAAGAAGAGGACGGTGAAGAGGATGGAGCTAGCAAAGCCTCAGGCAACAAGAAACCTAAAGGGCCCGAGGTAAGCCTCAAATCGTCGATATAATGCTAAGCCTTCCTGACTGTGCCCAAGTCCCCTTCTTTCGCCGGCAAGTTTGACATTTTCTCTTGGACTGCTGCAGATGTATCGCTCCAAGTCATCTATACCGGCAAGGATTTGACCAAGGAGCCGTCCGTGTATCCTGAGCTTGTCTACGCCAGATTGGCCGATAACAGCGCCAAAGCGAAAGATGTCGGCCGTATAGCTGTCCTGACGTTACCTGATGACGAAGGCGACGAAGGACGCTTTGATGGAACGACAACTCAGAAGAATGAGACCGACTCGGAGGACGAGGATTACGAAGAGGAGGAAGACGTATACAACGTATACGACGTATACGACGGAATAGACGGCACCTTCGTCGAACGATGCCCACTCGATCTTTCTCTGAACTTCATCAGACCTACCTCCTCGCTCAAATTCAAAAGTGATGAGTTTGAGTTTTTTCCGGACAATGGTAACTTCGACGGGCCGTACACAGAAGACGAGAGAGATGGTCCTGGGATAGTTGCGACGCTTACTCCCAGCGAAGATGCTTGTGGCATCGAGTCCGCTGAAGGCACGATCAAGATGCGAAGGTTGTGGGTAGGGGAGGGTGGCGAGGAACTTTTCGAAGGGTTTTTGACTTTCGACGTCGACTTCAGCATCTTGTCGAAACGCCGCTATTATAGTATCGAAACAAAGAGACACTCCGGAGCTGATCGACAGTTCAGAGTGCATTTTTGGGCAACGAGAAGGAACAGTTGAAACTTGAATACGCACCTAAAATATTAAATACCCATTATCTAGGTTATAGAGCAATCCGTCTCGCTATGTACACTTCGCAACGTCATTCTTTTGTCCTTCACATTCTCGTTCCCGAGCCCCCATCATCCTGAGATATCTGCTAGCAGACGAAGATACTCCTTTACCTGAAGGCCCTACAAACATCTCCAGAACACCCTTATCCAGCCCCAACACATAATCGGAGAGGTACGATGACACCGTCTTTTCCTTCAATCCACAAGTTATAGCAAGATGCCTCTTCAAGGTCTCACTCGAAAGGCTTTCCCCGGCATCCAGTTGGGCATTTAAAAGACCCAAAAATGTCTGTGCCCTGCCGTTCGATGTTAACAGCTCGGGGTGGGTAAAATAACGATAGGGCCTGGCCACAAACGCTACTCGCGGATGGCTCATTGAGGCTGTTGTCCCAGGATGAGATAGCTCAAGACCAATGCGTGGAGACCGGTGCACAGTAGCGGAATTGACGAGTGTCGCTGCTACTGGTCTGAGGAACATCGAGTTATCAGCCTCGCGAAAGGCCGAGATGTCACTACCCCATTTCTGTTCTACTAGCTCTTGAATGCTCGATGCTTCACTGAGTGATAAGATATGGTCAACCAATAGCGAAGGGCCGGAGACTACTTGTGCGTTTTTCGTGCGTAATGAACGTAGCAGAATGCCACCTCGCGTGGTTGGTCCATCTTGGAAAGCAAAGTATGGGGAAGATATCGAACCACTTATGGTCAGATCGAGACCTTTACGGGTTCCTCCTCTGTAACCCTTGGTGCTTGTTCGGCTCTCATGAGAGTTCTCTGAACGTCTTGGTGCACGATGAAAGTACCTGCAAATGCTCAACTACCGAATGAGATTTCCCAAGGACTGACCATCTCCCTGAAACTTTCTGTTCCTCACTTCCGTGAGTAAAAGGATCTTCATGGACTCTATCTTTCCAGAGATAAAATTCGAGCTCCAGAATTTCGAGTTCTGTTTTGTTAACGACCAGACGGAATCTTAACAATATCTCGTTTGCAATGTCTTCAAAGCGATGCAAAATGTCCGTTTCGTTTGCGAGTGACGAGAAATCTAGAAGTCTCTGCAACTGTGTTATAGCCTGAGTAGTGGTCGTGTCACTTGAAGGCACTTCCGAGGTTGCGTGCTTTGTGCGGGGCTTTTTATGAGCAAAAGATATGTCTAAATCTTCCGCGAGCCTCTTCTGTTGATGGCGCATCAACTAAGACAATCTATCATGTGATATCCTTCAATGTCTGCCCTCTTGAAGTACAAAGGGTTTGGAGATATACTGGTTGCTGTCATCTTGACCTTGCAGCCTTCGCTTGTCTATGATTCTTTTCCCGCCCGTTACCTGTCAGCTTTGAGTGGCTTGGTAAGTCTTAGCGCAGCAATCATTGACAGAGTTGCCGACTTCAAACCCTATCAAGCACATGTCGAACGCAGAGCAAGCTCCGGGCTTCAATCAAGCGTTAGCATGCATGGTTGCAGCTGTAGGAATTGGGCATCTCGTAGCAGCTCGCAGTGGACATACAGCTCGACCGCCTATCTGTGCGTCAACCCTGGCCTTCTATTCTTCTTTCATCTCATATAACAGTTGCCATGAATTTCACTTGGGGAATTCTTTGCTTCGCCACCTGCGCGACCCCTAAAGCATGGCGTCTCGGTAGCGCCACCCTTTTGATGTCAGGGATAAACCACATTGCCTTCAGCGCGGCTATGTACTTCACCGATCCTTCCATCAAGTCCGATGCAATGCGCAAGACAGATTGATATCACAGACACTGATACAAAGAATAGAAGTCATGATCGGATCTCCCTGATAGTGATTCTGACCTCCGCGATTGATGCAGACTTCCATTTCACCGAAGTAGCCTCGACGTCTTGCCTTTATAGTTAATTAACGTTAATTGCCGACCTCATCACTACTGTTCGCTACCAGTATCGTGTTGATCCGACTTATTAGCACTAAGCACATGAGCCAGTCTCGTTGAGTCAATGATTTCGACACATTCTGAAGGAGCGCCAGCGATGACAGATCAATATTAATCTAGATTGATGCCTCGTTGACTCGCCCCATTGCCCACTCATTCTCCATCCATGGCCACTGAAAAAATCGCGCTAGGAAGTACCTTTGGTGAATCCGTCTGTAAAAAATTTGGAAACTCTATATCTGTTTTAGGTGCGGGCTTCATTGGGGCTATGATCACGGGGGTGTAAGAAAATCTCATCAGACCGTTCCAAGCAGACTAAGCTCGATTGCTGCAGACTCTATGGCTTGACGACTCTTCAGGTAGGTTCTGTCATGATATTGTTGGTTCAAGTTTACGCGTCTCTGCAGACATATCTCTACTTTGCTTACTACCCAAACGATGGCATTCGAACAAAACTTCTGGTGCTATTCTGTCTATTTCCTCGACAAACAACTGCTAACTACCACTTAGGTAACAGCAATATGGTAAATCGTTCAAAACTCCAGCCATGAGTTGATGTGTCGCACCAGGGTACTCGACACAGTCCATTTTTCCTTGGGTAAGCCTGCCTCTCATTAATACGCTTTTATTGAATATCCTAGTCTGCGTTTGCATGTATTACTACCTTGCAAGTCTTGTTAAATCCTCAGGCAATCGAACTCATTAGATCCAGGTGTCAAATTACTCCAATCCAATCGCCCTCACCGCTGGCCATTGGTACGCATTGCGTCTCGCCGCAACCACTCACTCTAATACATTCATAGGTCTCTTTTTGTAGGACATTCTCTTCCGCAGTCCTACTTCTCACAACAAACTAGACATCCCTAGCTTTGAACGTAAGTAATGCGGTACATGCAAACTCATGTTGGCTATATGAAGACTAGGTCGTGATCGCAGTCATTGTTCAGAGGTTAGCAATCGTCCCCTTCACAGGCTTCTAAGCTCATGCGCCACCGTCAGCTTCTTCACACTGCAAATATTCTCCTGTGAGACCTGTCATCTATCCAAGAGGCTATATGCTAAACCTCTTTACCAGTGTGTAGTCGAAAGATACGTTGGTGGGTTACCTCAGTGATATTCCTCACTGTGATCGCACACTTTTGTGAGTTATAAAGTATAGTTTGTTTTTATTGATGCAGTATCAAAGGCTTTGGAATCGGTGAGACCCAATAAAGCATCCATTTCTTGATTGCATATTCACGAATGCATTAGAGACCGTTATCATCTTGTCAGTAACTCCGTTCACCCACCGCTTCGACTGACGGTGCCGCAGTTTCATAAAGAAGGAATTCGTCAGGATCCAAGCACCACAAGTAACAGTACGTCTTCGCCCGGTTTATCTGAACGCTTACCTCATTGTGCTCAGTTCGAAGCAGCGACACCATTCGCTGTCTTTGTGGTGGTCTCCGATGTCCTAATCACTGTTGCCCTCTCAGTGCTACTGCGCGGAAGTCGCAGTGCTGTCCCTTCGTGTGTTGTTTCCCTTCATATTCGTTCGAAGGTTGTCTCATTCATTAGGACGGACATGATTATTTCAACGCTCATCATCTACGCCGTCAACCGATGTCTGCTTACCTCGTACGTCGAAGGTTCTGCATTGACACACACTCACAAATTTTCAGGCTCGTCGCCATCGCAGAGGTCATCACGGTAGGTTCTTGTCTCTGAAAAGACTCTTCTGACCCTCTAAAGTTTGCCCTCGCCCCAAAAAGTCTCTGGTTCCTCGCTATCGACTTCACTGTCGGAAAATGTTAGTTTTTTTACCCTTTGCTTACTCTGTTCTGACACTAATGATCCAAGTATATGCCAACAGTCTTTTGGCTTCTCTGAACTCCCGGCGTTCTCTGCAACAAGCATCTAATCGACGCTCATCAAGTTTCAACCCATCAAGCTTAGTAATAGGGGCATCATCATCATCCCAAAGTGGATCTGAATCAGTAAGTTTTTTCTTTACCCTTGGCATTCCCTGAATGGCCGAAAGCAACAGAAATCTAGAAATGTAAGGGATACCGCTTATTAGTGTCTGCGTATTTGACGACTCAAGCAGCGAGGACACCAAGTGTCTTTCGACGTAACTCAGAATACGATCTCTAGTGGAGGAGATTTAGAGCTGAGCACACGGAATCCCATCGAAAGTAAAGTCTGAGCACGACCACTTCTACGCATTATATTTTCAGGCACATTATGTACTTATTGCACCGCATTCCCAAGAAAACGTTATCCTCCGACATGAGTATTATGCTGCCTTGGTTTCGACATCAGGCAGGAACAACCTCGGTAATGGATGCCCAACCCCTAGGAACATTAACCATCACTTCTATCTGATGCAAAGGTAAACAACTGACCTAGTCGCATGGACTTTTTTAATCTTTAGACCGGCCAATCCCACCATCTCCTGGAGCTGCGGAAGAGTACGCTCGAATGCTAAAAGGAATTAGCACGAAAAAAAGTTGCATGAAATGACAGCAAATCACAATTGCAGAGAGCAGTCAACGCAACATTGATTAGATGCTGAATCCTACTCGCTTCTCCAAAATCGATCGGAATGAAGGGTGGTGCAGGTACTGGTTCATAGACATTCTTCAATTTGACCAGAGACTCTCCTAAACTTGGGCCTGCAGTGTTCACGACACCGGGCTGTATCACAGTGTCGATGATGAGTAGGCAGCTCTGATATAGTGCCCGATCAGTGCTTGGTTAACGGGTTAAAGAAGAAGATCACATCTTCATTCAGCACATCGTGGATTTGCTTCAATATTTCAGCTCCTCTTTCAGTACTCCAATCATGGAGAACTGTTAGAAGAAAGATGTATTCAATTCCGTACATCAAACCTATGGCACTCACCTCGTTGCAAAATAAAGACATATTTGCCTTTCCTCTGCTGAGGAGCAAAGAAGTCTTGAGCCTCAAACTGAACTCTATCTGTCAATCCTTTGGATGCAATAAAGGCTTCAGCGCCTTCCCGAGTTTCCGGGAGATCCTGTACAATGAAACGTTTAATTTCAGGATATCTAACAGATGTGTCAAAGCAAGATCTGCAGGAGTGTCCGGTCGGGCGTACTTGGCAGCAAGCGAGCAGCACAGTGTACCTTGACCACCTCCTACATCCACGATACCGTCTTTGCCTGCAGCGATGGTGACCCATGGAAAATCAGCTGTGACACCTGGGTCCGATGTTGGACCAACGGCGACCATTCTAGTAGGACACATCAGAAAATCTCAGGAGGAATTGACATTCTTTACGATAAACCAAAGCGACGCGCTTCTTCAGGGTCCTTAGTTATCCATCCACCGGCACCAAAGAACGAACGATCAGTATTGTACGCAAGCTGGAATGCAGTCTGAATTGGGTCATGGCTAGCACGAAAAGTGGGATCAGTATGGTTGATCATCTCAGGGAAGGCAGCGGAGATTTTGATAAACAAGTCACTCCTATTGCAAGTAATAAGTTTGCGGCCGGACTGCCTGGATTACTTGCATGTAAGACGCGAGGTGAAACCCAGGTTCATTTTTCTTGATGAGGTTACTCAAACGATTGTTTGCAAAGTATCCTTGCTTAGGTTCTCTAAACCAACCTTGAGTGATCAAAAGCCGCAGAACACGCTCTGGGCTGGCCGTTCAATATCAGAAACACGTGAAACGGCTTGCTTACCGAGTTTGAGGCCGTCTACGCCGGTCTTTTTTGCAATTTCCTCAATCGGAAGGCCTTCTTCACGATCTGCCAGAATGTCCGCAAGATTGATCTCTGCTGCAAGACGAATACTGCCGGTTTCTAATGTAGCCCAGGTAGCAGCCGTCAGAGTATCGTAAGGAGACTGAATGAGAGATTTCAGTGTTCCCTACGTGCCTTTCAAAATTTCTGACGCCAAAGAGTAAGATGGAAGCGTACGAGACAAGCAAGGGCAGCCCGACGAGCTTCGTACATGGCGGGGCTGGGTAAGTAGGTAATATCGTCAATTTCGTGGAGTTTAGACGTGTCCAATGTAGGCTCCGGAAGACCTTGCGATGCGAGTTCAGCCTTGAAGGCATCTAAAGCGCTGTTGAGCGTGTTTTGCAGACTGGTGATCTGGGAAATGGACATGGCAGAAATCTAGGAAAGCTAGCCGTATGAAGTACCTTTAATCGTGCCAATGGTGCGTTTTATCATGATGCGAGGTGAAAATTTCAAAACTCCGACTCTGTTCGCATCAGATACCTATCAAGTCCTGTGGTAAACAGTTAATGCAGCTATTCAATAGGCTGGGTCTTGGCTGGCCCATACGTACAATAGAAGTCTCCTAAGCATCATGCATCAGCCCTTACAGAACAGTCGGCATGATAGCAGCGATGGAAGGAAACATCATCATTAGTGCGGCTCAGCGTGGAAAACGGGGGAAAGTTACGTAGTTCGCATGGTTGTCGACTTAGGAGACGGAAAAATCGACTACGAATTGTGGATTTGAGTAGTTGCAAGGCGTAAAGCCAAATACTGGTGAGTGAGCAGTGGGTGCAGATTTGACCTGGAGAAGGTCCACCGCAGCCTGCATCTCGTGCTTGCCAGCTCTGCTTTTTGTAGCAAGAAACTCGAAATTTCCACAACTGAATGCACCTGAATTTGGGATCTGAAAAAACTGCCGGTTTGTGCTCAAAAAGTTTGATCATCGATAGGGAAGCTTGCCAGGGGCCACCCATTGCGTCGACGATCTGTTTCGGTAACGTTACGGTTTCTACTTAGTCAGAGTTGTAAAGTCATCTCAGATCTGAGGTTGACCGTGTAAAGATAGATTAACACAACAAAAACTCACTTTTGAGCTACCGAGTATTAAAGACCACGCGGTTTGCAGATGGTCAAAGTTACTTGTGGAGACTTACAACCCAAGAGCCCTGTTGTCAATAAGTCAGCTAAGCCAGCTGCAAGGAGGAACGGCTCGAGAATTGCCGCGGGTGGACGTACACTCTGTGAAACCTTTGCACCTCAGCTTGCTGAAGTCCCGTTTGGAACACCGTTGTCGACGAGAAATACCATTGCGAATAGCCCAGGTGCGAGAGGAAAGGAAAGGAGAACAAGATCGATCCCCGCCCTATTTTTGAATCACATATTGGGTCAACAGCATTTATCGTTCGTTATCTGTTGCTGATGAGCGATTTTGAAACTGATCATCAGCGAAAAAGAGTTTGGGGATGGCTCCTGACGTACCTCATTCGTTTGGTGAATGAGTGGCTTGGAGAAAGAAACTAAAGATGGTCAATACGATATTATATGCCATGGTGTAGCAAGCATATTCCTGAACCACTGCACCCCATCACGAAAAAAGATGAACCCAAGAAAAACATGGCTCTGGGCAGTGGGGAAAACTGAAGTGCCATTTCAATCTACGAGCAGACTCGGGATGATCAGGTAGTCGTCCAGAAATTAAGCTAGGACAGCAGAACAATCCGTTGATGCTCAAAGACCTTATTAGGTGAAACTACATTCTTGAAAGGGCCATGTGACAGAATGCCCGTGCTTCAAGGATGCAAAGAATAAGCGTATTTGGATCAGACTACATGAATTCTCACAAAAGTCTTCAGTCCACAGGGGTGATAAAAATGTAGGAGCACGGGATGAACTAAGCGAGAAACTTCAAGTGCCACACATCGTAAAATCAGGACCAGATATTACGCAAAAGCTTGCAGTCGATGTCTTGTTGAAATCGTATGAACGGGATAGTGGAGGGGTGAAGCCGGTTCAGCCATGTTTACTCCTGTTTGCAGCTCAGCGGGCCTATTCTGCAATCATACATTCACCACAAAAAACTTTTGGACAAGTTGGCTGTATCATAAGAATCGGCGTTAATCCCCTGTAGAACTCGGTAAGCTGCCAGAAAACAAAAGGGAATATAAGGCAAAACTCTTACGCAAGTAAACTTCTCATGTCTTTTCCATCTAAACTAAACCAAATTGTTGCTCATTCTGAAGCACCGCTGCCCTCATTCTACCTGTTATGGCATTGTTGAAATTTTTTGGCGCCAGGAGTTATGTTCCGCGGCAGCGCGGCCTCGAGGCGGACGACTGCTACGTACTGGATTCTGATCGGTGACCCAACATTTTTGTCCAGTATATGGGGTCTTCAGCACTTGGCAGCATTCGCAGAAGGATGTCTACTGCTTTCTATTCCATCAATCCTTTCACTGGCATCATTTATTGTTACTGCCAAAGGAATAGCTCTATCATTGATGGCACCGATCAGACAGAAGCTCCAAGCAATAATTGCGAATGCCGTCGAGGGACTCGGGGCAGGCCACGGCTAAAAATATTCGATATAAACCATGTCGCCATTTTTGTCTTCTCTCAATGGGTGCGCACGACCTTGACATCGGTATTTGCTCTCTTGTGGTCCTGAATGGTACTAAACCGACCTGAACAAAGGAGTATTGTTGATTGGCCTATTCTTCAATACTTACCTCTTTGGCCTTGTAACCTACCAATTCGCGGTATATTATGGAGCGAGTAAGACCGCCTTATCCCTTTTCCGTCCGTTTTTACATACTCCGCAGAATTTAACGATCGTATATGGATCAAGTCAGTTGTTGGTGCACTTCTCTTCATCGATGTAACTCACAGTGCCGTGTAAGTCACACGAAATCTCTCATCTCTGCTTACGACTATCTAGTGCAGTCTATGCCGCTTGGGATAGCTGGTACTTCCTTTTATTCTTCGACAACAAGAATGTCTCATCTTTTCTAGTGTGACCAACTACGGTAACCCAGCAAGTTTGGCCTGTAAGCATCCAAGTACTTTTCACCTGCAGTTTGATGAATTTATCAATTTCTAGTCGTCAATTGGACAATACCCTTCACAGCCGTCGCAACGTCTGTCGCTGCAATAATATCCCAAATTTTCTTAGCCCAGAGGTCGAGGCTCCCGCTTCCAAAATATTATACAATGCTAACTGGCTTCAGGGTGCTTAAGCTCACTAAAAGCAAGGCCCTCTTTGGTGTCATAGTCGCCCTCAGCCTTCTCGGATGTATATTTGGATTTATTGCAGGCATACGCAGTGGGATTGTCAAAGAGTATCGATCTCACTTTCTAGACTGCTAACATACTGACTCAATTCTTTCGACCAGGGTAGCCAAATTCGATACGCTCGCAACAGATGTCACTTGCTGGTTAGTATTCCAAACCGCTGCGGACGTTCTTATCACAGGTAGTTTACATGCACTGGCTTGACAAATGCTTACACCTTGTTAGTGTCCTTGACAGTCTCTTTAATGCGTTCACGTACGGGACTACGTAGCACAAACACAATGATCAATCGACTCATCCGAGGCGCGGTCCAGACAGGTACAACCAATCTTGTTCTTAGTTGCCTCGTAACGCATTCTCATAGGCTTTTTTGTCTCTGTATTCGCTTTGGGAGATCTCTTTTCATTCCTATTCCTCAGGAATACCAACCTATATGCCATGTTTGCTTTCCCCATCGGTCGGATTTATACCAACGTAGGATTGGAAAGCGAAATCGTTCATGAACTGACCCAATAACAGACATTAATGGACACGCTAAATGCTCGTCGAGATCTTCGAGCAGCAGGCAATACAAATGACTTGGAGGTGGGTCGTCTAAGTGGACTGGACACCTTAACCGACCGATCGGACAGAGTGATGCATTTCAATTATCAGAAGGTACCAATCAAAGTCTTCAATTTCGCGTACAAAAGCAGACGCCTACCAATACGGTTTCCACTACGACTTCCACGGATCGAAAGTACACTGTATACCAGTAGCATGTGCATGATATTAGCAAGAATGAAACATTACAATAAAGACTGCATCCATTCCGCTACCGTCTTTCGCTGTTGTTCCAAGCAAACTGTTTTAACGTGAGGAGCCACCCTCTGTATCGCTGTGATGAAATCTAAAACTCTGTGCATTCCCAACCTTTCGAAAAGTGACGTTGCGCTAAAGTCCTCTATATCAGGATTACGGCTGAGCCATAGGGGAAGTCGTTTCAAATATTCCTCGAGATCTTGGCACTTGACGATTGGGAACACAACATTGAGTACCTTTACACCGGTTAAGGGAGTTGAGACAGCCACGTCGAACCAGTCCTCATAGACTGTTCCTAAAGCGCCATGAAATTGGATCTCAGGAACCTTGATTTCCAAAACACGACGGAGAATTACGGAGAACATGGTCTGACGCAAAACTGTTGAAGAGACAGGGAAGGATAGGTAAACGGAAACTGAGTGGAGGGACTTGTGTATCATCGACGATGATAGGATGCGATCCAGGTGGAGCGGGCTGGCCAATAAGGATTTAATGGTAGGTAAGGCATTATCTGGCCAGGGGATAGATGGAGGCGTCATCAGACCGACATGCATACGCAAAGAAATGAGCGTAAGTGACGGATGTCTGATCAAGAATTCACATAATTCATTAGAGCCGATCTGGGCTGGAGAAACAATTATAAGACGCTGTAGCGATGGAAGTGAAAGTTGGGATAGAACACCCGTCATTGTGCCGGTGTAGCATCCCAACAAGAAATTTGTCAATGATGTACTGCTATTAAGGGAATCGAAAATCCAATTGCGAAGGGGGAGACAGAAGGGGGAAGAATGATGTGCCTCGAAAGATACGAGGGACGTGAGGGGCGCACAATCTTGGAGAATGTGAGGATTGCCGATCCAGCGTCCGATCGAAGTCCTCCTACAAAGTTTGAGGTAGAGGCAAGGGCTCTTTCCGAGAGTGTCCATGAAGTTACGGAAACTTGCCTCGGAACAGACATCGAGATTGATATTAAGGGACATGTTATATGGCACCCTGAGACACTCTACCAGACGGCCCAAGTGCCTGAGATCATCAGCCTGTGTCAAAGTGCCGTATGATAGAATGTCTGAGAAAACTGGACGGTTCAGATCCAGTCTGAAACTTTTCGTGGATTGGTATGAACCGTCTTTCAACATCAGGGCGTTGTGGTTCACAGGATCAAAGTCGATTCGGTGATAGTATTGAGATATAGCGATTGCATTTAAAATTCTGTTCACGGATGCGAGGACGAGCAGGTCCTCGTCGCGTGCGAGCTCGCATAACAGAAATACGAGCTCTGCCGGGAGGTCATCAAATTTCGCCATGGTGGCAAGTGCTAGACATCTTATGTAATCACTGTTAACGCTCAAGCATCTTTCTTCCTTCCTTCCAACTCCAAGGCAGTGCCTTTGGTTATTACTTATGGATTCGCAAGTACGAGACACCTCTCCCATTTTCGACAGCCTAGACGTGGATCTCTTCGTCAAAGTGCTGTCTCATACTGTATTCAGTCAGTGTGTCTGCTGCGCTGGACTGTGCCTGACGGCTTTTAGGTCCATTCTTTATTTCCTTTATTCCAATGTTCTATATATCTCAGGGTCACAAAGTTGACGACCCTGTGATCCTTGTTTGTGGAGTGTACTTTGGCGTGCTGTCGTTATTCTGTGCGGATTTCTCCGTATGTCTCGCTCAGGAGAAATAACACACGCACAGGGTCTTTGAAGTGGATTTCAACGCTGTACAGGAACCAAGGGAACCTCTTTCTCGCACCACCTCGATTGGATTGGGACGACCAGGTCGTTGTTGTCACTGGAGGTCTTGCATTTCTACATCGTCATTGCCGCTGGACTGACTGTTAAGCAGGCGCGTCCGGTGTGGGAGAGCTGCTAGCTAATACGCTTGCAGTCCGCAACGTCAATGTCATAGTGCTCGACGTGAATCCAGTCGTCACAGACAACTGTGCGTCCACGCACTTGCATTTTCTCTATTCCTCAACATGCTATAGATAACATTACTTATTACAAATGCGACGTCTCTAAGTGGGAAGAAGTAGAAGCTGTCTCGAAAAGGGTCATTGAAGAGGTAAGTCCTTATTGCACGTTCACCAATTTTCCTCAACTCTGAAAGATTGGCCATCCAACTATGTTGATCAACAACGCGGGCGTAGTCCAGGGTAAATCGTTGCTTGATCTTTCTCCTGAGGATGTACAACAGTAGGTTCCTCTTGCATGCCTAATTTTCCAGCTGAACCCTCCAGGACTTTTGGCGTCAATGTCATGGCTCACTTTTGGACCCTAAAGGCGTTCCTTCCAGGAATGATCGAACGCAAGACTGGTCATATCGTATGCTCGCTACACAGTCTACCCACGTAGATTAACGAACAATAGGTCACTATGTCTTCCATCCTGGGTCTTGCAGGTGTCGCTCAAATGAGTATGTGCTGCACATGTTCTGCTCCAGATACTCATCACCTCTAGCCGATTACAATGCCTCTAAAGCGGCTTTGATTAACCTAAACGAATCTCTTCGATACGAGCTTGACAAACGGCAAGTCATTTTGCTCTACATTCCATATCATCTTATCTTGTATAGCTACAAGTGTCCTAGCATTCGTACAACTCTGGTTCTACCAGGTCTTGTTCAAACTCCGATGTTCCGCACTGTTTGCTTGCCAACCAACCCAATTCACAAGTTCTTCTTACCAATGGTGGGGCCTGTCGACATCGTGAAGAGGATTATAAGGGCATTGGATGACCAACACTCGCAAACTATCGTGCTTCCTTTCTACGGCCACTTTATGCCATTGCTTCAGTTCCTGCCAAGCTACCTGAGGGACTTTTGTCAATGGGTAGATAGAAGTCTCTGCTCTATCTTCGGATACTGATCTTTTTCAGATCACTGGTGCAGACGAAGCCATGTTAAATTTCATCAAGGTCTCGGGTCTCCGACCTGATGAAGGCAACGTGAGAGTGTCTAAAAACTGAATGTAGACATGTAGTAGTTTGTACATTGACGCCCAAGAATGGCATTGCCATTAGTCATCCCTGTTCTTGACTCGTGCTTGCATTCTGCAAGCGACTGCCACTTTCTTTTGCGCCGCTCTACGAACTAGAACTCTGAAGAATGGCTGATGAGATGGATGTCGACCCCCCTGTTAAGGCTGAAAAGGAGGGCAAAGATTCTTCAAAGCCGAGATTTGAAGTTAAAAAGGTGTGGATGTGCTCTACTTGTGCAGAACAAAGCTGATAAATTCCTCAGTGGAATGCAGTATCGCTCTGGGCCTGGGGTATGTCGGATTCTGTGGTCGTGTGGTGTCACTCTAATGTGGCTCAGATATCGTTGTCGATAACTGTGCGATCTGCAGGAACCATATCATGGATCTTTGTATGGATTTCGATTCAGAGCTCCTTCTTTTCTAATGGCGAATGACAAGGCATTGACTGTCAAGCCAACCAAGTTTCTGCAACCAGCGAAGAGTGCAACGCTGCCTGGGGCATCTGCAACGTATGTCAACTTGTTCTGGACGTTGCGGGCTAATTAATTCACTGCAGCACGCATTCCACTTTCACTGCATATCTCGATGGCTAAAGACGAGAAACGTGTGTCCATTGGATAACAGAGAATGGGAGTTGCAAAAGCAAGTCCGTCACTCACAAGTCTTGTACTCGCTGACTGCCTCGCAGATACGGCCGTTGAAGCGAATCGCAGTGTTTCATATGTACGATACTAGTCTGTTGTTTAGATTTTGCTTCGAACCACCATGTCACAGAAATGGGCGTTCTCCAAAGAATTTTCAGCATCGTTTCAAACGACGCAGAGTGGTCTGATTATTGTCGTAGAGCCGTCCGAATCATGACTGGCTCACAGATCTCGAGTCTCGCATCAAGACGACAAAGGAGTCGCCGTCGAAAGAGTTGATCGCTGAACTGTCAGCCGAGCTCGCCAAACTCACAAAGAGCCTTAGCGACGCGACTGGAAGTCTTCCGAGCCACGATCAAAGAACATATGGGCTGGTTGGAGATTCCTTTACCCTGAACTGCAAACTCATATTGCCGTAGCAACTGAATGAGCTGGAGAAATCTTTGAATGAACTGCAGCAACCTCAGTCCAAGTCTCGCTTTACTTTCAAGCGCAAGGCTCCTGTCACCAAGGACAGTCCAACTGTAACAGTCGACAGGGACAACGATCGGTCCTCGTCGTCGTCCGTCTGGACGCTGTCAAATCGAACCGAACAACATTTGTCTGACACGGCGATCGAAACACAGGCATCCGATCTAGCCATCTCTGACCTGAAATCCTGCGTCGTCGACCTGACATCGCGGGCTGGTATTTCTTCTTTGCATGTCAGGAATCTGAAGAACACAGTGCTGCTGCTTCCGGTGATTCCTGGTAGTGTTCTCTTGCACGATCTTGAAAATTGCATCGTTGCAGTCGGTGCTCACCAGGTAACCTATTTGATAGCTGTATACCCTCACTATTCAGTCTTTTACAGTTCCGAATGCACACATCGGTTCATGTGGACGTCTACATTTCAATAGCATCGAGTCCAACCATAGAGCACTGCAAAGACATAAGATTTGCGCCTTACCCTGCTGGTCTGTCTGCTCAACCAAATGTAAGCATGGTGCCTTTCTTAGTTGCTATTCAATACTGTCCAGACGCTAGCAGAAGGCTATAGAAGCGTTCAAGATTTTTCACACATCAAGGCTTCGCCGTCTCCAAACTGGTCGATCCTCCCTGCCGAGCAAGCTGCAGAGGACTGGGATGTGCGAGGGGGACAGCTGAGGGATATATTGGGCCGATTCCGAGTCATAGATGTGTAGCTATGGATATTAAGATGGTCGCAAATTTATTGTTTGTAACGTCATTGATCGAAAGCCGGTATTGGTCACATAAAGAGGCTGTCAAATTATTTACACCTCAACCATTGCCACCCATGTCTTGCACTCTTCCTACTTCGCTTTGAATCCCAACCATCCCATTCGATCCACTCTGCATCATGGCCACTACTCTCAGCGTCCTTTCAGAACACCAATGGATAGACTTTGCTTCCATTTCAACCTCCAAAACAACTCTCTCAACCTCTCTCACCTCTCTCACCGCGACAAACGCGAAACCGAATACCAGGTCGACAAAGAAAACGTCGCTCAGGACGTGGGAAACGACATCAACACTCCTTTTGCTCGTCACGAGCGATCAACCAAAGACCAACAACGCGTCTTTTTACCGTTCATCGACCTTCACCCAGTCTCTCGACAATCTCGACGATGACCGAGGTCAGAGTGTCCCCGAGTGGGATGTTCACAGAGACAATGTGCGCCCTAGCCAACCTTTGTTTACTCTGCCTCATATTTCTCTAGCAAAATCTTTCAGCTTTCTATGACCAGAAGCGAAACATCGTTCTTGATTCTTTGGATCCTAAGCTAGCCCCACACATTGTCATCACACCGCCTGAACCGAACTGGGAAAATTACTTCATACCAATCAACAACCGCGTCGAACCACAATGGCTTTCGCGCCTTTGTGTCCCCCCTGTCGACATATCTCCAGCCAAGATGCATGCATCGAGCATCTCTCCCACGCCCGGCTCGGACTCGACAGGTCTTGTCCCTCCAAAGGCCGTGTTCAGCCCTTCGCGATTCGCGCAGATGGTACGTCATGTCTTATACGGCCCTTCCACTCGCCGACATGTGTTATGGCAGGTGGACAACTCGTCCATTGACCGTCTCGTCATGTATCACGTCGTAAGTTCTTTACAGCGCAAACTCGTAAAAGCGACAGTGAGCCCCACTCTTCTCCTCTCTCATCTCTGCTTATCCTCTTTAGATTTTCGCTGCATCCGCATCCGCTGCGATTTTTCGGCAGCGTTATGAAAGTCCAGACGTCATCTCTGCTATGGATAAACCATTCCATTGGACTGACGCCGCCGAAGTACGTCTTATTTTAGTCCATGTCCGTTTATTTAACCTGCCTTCTTACCAGCCTCTACTCACCGCAAGCCGATATCACCTCGGGACGTTGTTCTTGGACTCGCTTCATCCATGTACAGTCCCCCATATAATCATCAACGAGCCACCCCCTGAAAACCCCTGGATTCCCGTAATGAATGCAACTGGTGACCAAGATTGTGGCTTTGGGAGGTATCTTACCGTTCCCGCAAGTCTTGTTAACCTTCGAAACTCTCCCGAGGACTCTGATGAATATTATTGGGTCGAAGGTGACAATCTCACCTCAGTGCCCTCATCTCCATTTCTAGGAACTCCTTCGGATGAGATGGAAGGCTTCTTTACACCTCCTTTGGAGGAAGACGAAAAGGATGAAGCCGACGACGTCTTGATGGAGCTTGTCAGTATTCAACGGCGTGGGTATTCCCGTTGGTCTGAGTGTTCCGTTGTCAAGACCGAGTGTTATTCATCCACAACTACTATCTATGACTCTGATGCCGATATTTGCATCGAAGAGTCGGAGTACATGCAGGAGGAGGAGGAAGATAACGATCAGTTTTCAGACTCTCGTCAGTATTTTGAAGACGATGAAGACGACCTACCGGATCTGAATGATGAGTGGTATCGAGCCATCATCAACCGGACAAATATGCAACTCTAGATCTGGTTGTCATTAAGTTATATCCCCCCGCATTGCTAGACTCCACAGTATTAGTTGTTGTATCATAGTTTTTGTATCAATACCAGTTTGCATTCGCATCCTTGTGTCTGAACCGTCATATTCAAATTAACAAATAGCTACGTACAACACACAGATGATATGGTGATACTCCTACGCCAGAGATACTAATACAATACACTTTTGAGTAAACGAAGGTGAGGGTGATGGTTAGATAATATATAAATATGACGGTTGAACGTTCTAGTACAACGACGTACATCTTTTTGGATGAAGGGGTATGGTTGAATGCGGGGTAAAGAACCGGAATCTTTTGAGGGGATTGCGTTTTTATGTACGATGTGTAAGGCAATGGCTGAGGTGTGGAGTGAAATGAAAAGATGAAATGAGAACGAGGCCATATGCGTAAAACTGAGTCGTAGAGAAGCAGATGCTAGAAACCGAGTAAAGGTGCCAAACAAGCACTAGACAGATACGCAGGTAGCGTTGGAGGAGACAAGCTGATAGTACAACAATCGCAGTCCCAGATAAGTAAAATCTAGAAGGAAAAAGAATAGCCCAAGTGATCAACACCTTGAAGATAACGAGCGGTTCGGATAACATTCCTCCGAGATTGAAGGAATAATCCGACTGCGTTTATCGAGGCTACTTAGCAGCCTTGGATCAGGCCTCGAGCGCGCCTCGCGTGCTTTTTATCAACCTGAAGCAATAAGCCAAACCACAAGCAAGGGCAGAAAGACCCACCAGTAGATTCGCTGTTTTGAAGGTTGCACTGTACATATGGTTGATTCCGTTTTCTTCTAGCACTCGAGAAAATCGGTTGACCAATCCGTGTTTGTCTAAAGAAGTTAATATCGCGTGGGACCAAGAACGTGCGTCACCCACCTAAACCGTATTTCCTGAGGTCGATCTGCAAACATTTGAGGGTGCTGTCTAGATTCGAAGCGTCATCGTCATCTGGGTCTTCAATCCCCCTTTCTTGACGTGCCATACGCTCATCTGCGCCATCAAGCTCTCCTCCGCAGATTACCATATGCCTCTCGGAGGGAGGAAACAGTGCGGCTAGTAAACCAGCGGATGTTGTGAGGGAGGACCCTTCTGGTGTCCTCGTGAAGCTAAAAAAGGGGACTCTGTACGCCGGTTTTGATCCCCTAGTTCTTTTAGGAGGAACTAGACTATACCGAGCTTGGGCGGCCAGGTTCTGATGGGGACTTGGCATGGGCGTGATACCAGCAGAAGGGGTTAGTTGATCTGTTAGAGTAGAGTTCTCTGAAATGCTCTCCTGTATCGGAATGCTAGGCAGGGTTGTGATAGATGTCATGGGCTGGATCAGATGCTTCGAACTTTTCAAGTGAGATGAGCGTGATGAGTGGCTGGACATCGAGCCTTCCGAGATGCTGTGCCGGTGTGAAGATCCCCCGGATGATCCTGTCAAGTCATTGAGTGATTTTGATGTGGCCGATGTCACTAGGGACGAGGAAGACATGTTTCCGTGAGGAGAATGCGAAAAATAACCTTCTTCGTCGTCTGATGAAGAAAGAGGGGATGAAAAGTCTGACGAAGGAGATGCCGGACGAGGAGAGTATGAAGAAGAAGATAAACGGTCTGTGTTGCGTGGGCGAGGAGTGAAAGCGGCGTAACTGGACGTAAAGTCATAACGTTCCGTATATAGAGATGACGTAGGAATCAAGTCCGGAAATGCAATTAATTTGACGATTTTGAGGGTCCAATGTTCAACACTGTCGTCGGAAAGGCCAACGCAGGTGAGATCAGGTGAGAGAACATCGACCTGTCCCGTAGTCGGGGAACGAGACTTACGAGAACTATGTGTGCTGTCCTCAGAGGTGGATCCCTGCAAGTCAGTACTAGAAGGCGTTGGTGGATCTGTGCTACTTCGGGACCGAGTCAGAACGGTGCTGTCTGCGATAGAAGCACGGTCATCGACCAAGGGAGAACTTGGCGGAGATATAGGACTGGACTCGAGGACATTTGACTCCGCAGAGTAGAGATCGAAGCCTGCGGAAGCGAAAAGCTGCATGACTTCCTGTAGACGAGCTTCCTTGACCTGCAGAGAAGTCAATGAGATAAAGAAGCACAAGGGAAACGCTCACGAAGATAAAATCACTCATATAGGAAGATTGGTATAAGATGGAGATGCCTGCTTCTGCGAGTGGTGCTGAGAGCTCATTAACACGAGCACCAGAATTTCCTGTGAACAACGTTGTACTCGTAGATCCATCATTCAAGTGAAACATACCCATCTGATCATTATGAGAGTCGATTTGCAGGACACACCAAGATTCATAAGTGATCTCTATAGGCTCGAGTAGGTCTGGAACGGGGCTCATCCTGCTAGACTTGACTTTAGAGCGAAGTTTCTGCCTGTCTTTGCGTGCTACGAGCTCAAAGTCCTTGATTGTACGACGCTCCGCAAAAATTGTGAGCTCGATTTCGTTGCAGGTAACATTAAGAAATGCTGGATTTGGTAGAAGAATCTGTTGAAGAACTGGATGCGTAAGTTGTGATAGTCGTGAGCGGGGAACATGGACGAGGGCAAGTGAAACAGGAAGCAGCGAGATGGTGGCCATGAAGAAAGAGTGCGCAGAAGCGCGCCATATCTTTGCCCCTCAACCGGTCCGAATCTGATGGCAGTAACGTGATTGATCCGGATTTACCTTTTATGGTTCTCTCTTACTACACGCATCACAGGAGCCAAGTTCTCCGGTGGGAAGCAAAGTCTTGGAGATACAATTGGTAAACTACCTGTTATTATTCAGGTTAACTGTAAGTAATCACAGATCATCAGACGCCCAACTTGCAAGCTTGATGCGTTGCCTGCGAAAGTGTATATGTAACGGAATTCTGGACTTCCTGTTGTCAGCTGAGCGACTCCACTAATGATCTAAACAAGGAACCGAATGTTCACAGGAGCCTGGAGAATGGATCTTGAAGCATTACAAGAAATCAAATTCGCATGCCATCAGTCGTTTCACCGGAGTATGGGGAATTTGTGAGTAAATACTCTTTCGAGTCTGAGAATTCCTTAGCTCCAGAGCAGGCTCGACGGCTTGTCAACGTTTCAACGGCCGAGGAGTGTGTCAATTCGGAAGAACGGTCCGTGTTGTTGTAGCACTCCATTCCTCGATTGCGGTCAAGTTCATGATACCTGTCCAACCTTATATGCTTGCTCGAAATAACATTGCCGAAGAATATCAAATCATCTTCTAGTACCCCACGTTCTACGGACTTGTATTACTCAGGGCTAGCCAATGTTGCAACATTCTTCGCAGGAGTCCAACTTCTGGCCGCACCCGAATGGCTGAAAGGGAAGTAATTTAGAGCGGGCGGCGCGATAGGAGATTCAATATACGTGGATGTGTTGGAATACCTATTTCACACTTCCTCTCAGCCGAGCGCCGGCCTATGGTCACTTCTGTCAGAGTCGATCCAGAGATCGAACCGTTCTTGCAGGGTGCGATGTAGGAGGTCGGATAGCCATCTAGCTTCTCGACTTCCTCGGCAGTGGACCCCATTCTGCTGTCGTGTGCCTAGGGAAAGCCACGATGATGATGGTCCACTCTGAAGCTTGCAATGATACCGGTACTGCATCATTTGTAAGGCAATGCAGACGCGGTGATTTGTTCCTCAGAAGGAGGGGTTTTATTATTTTTGAAAGAGACGTCACCAAGGCCTCGAGTTGGAGCAAGTCGTCCCAAAGAAACATGAGCATTCAGGTGACAGAATAGCAAGGAAAATGTACTATTGACGCAGTTTTTTTATATAGCCACCGTCATCGGCTGTCCAGTCGCTCACCCGACACGAAATAAGTCCGACTCACTTCTGGGTCTTCATCTGGTATGTATACCATCCAACGATGTTTTGTGATTCTGACAGATGCTGGGCATGATCGCGAGTACAAGCACTGACGCTGGTATAAGGTTTAGAGCAAAGGCAGAATCCAGACACAATATAGAGCTTTTCAGACTGTGTCCTGTCCGGAGGAACTTACTAATAAGTGGAGCCTTATTGCGTTTGACAGAGCACTAATTGAGCGCGGCGAGTCGCGTTGGGTCGCGTGACCGCGGAGTCCACCTCGGCGAACCCTGACCTCGGTAAATTCATTATCTGGGGACACACACAGCTTTGACTAGCTTTGAACCTTCCATTATGTCGACGCTAAGCTGGCTGATATTGTTATTGACGCTAATCCAATTCTTCCTCCTACAACCAAAGAACTGGCGGAGATGGGTTACTGCACCGTTTCGGCTCGTCTCTCGCTCTACACTAGCCCAACTTTTCCGTCCTGCATCATTTTTATCCCAAAAAACTACCACTAGCTTGCGGGATCTTCCTGTCGAGTTGCTGCTCAGAATTTTTGAGATTTCAGCCACAAGCTCGCAGTCATCGTACAGATCTCTGGTCCTCACTTCGAGAGCAATCAGAGAGTTGGTTCGACTAGAGTCTCTTCCTTTTTTGCCCATATTTCTAAGCAAGGAAGCACACTTCGACTCTTTCCTCCAATTTCTCGAGTCTGACTCTAAAGTCGGACCTTCCATCCGCTACCTTTGGATGATACACCTCGATTATCATTGTGTCAACCTGCCAGAACAAATACTCACTTTTTGTCCCAACATCGTAGCACTGGCATGCCAGCCACAGTCGCTGCTTTGTTTCCTCTCCGCGTCCACAGACGCAGAGTTGCCACACTGCAAAGAATTGACTTTACATGATCGTGTAATCTCTTCTTGGGAATCCCAAAGTCCGAATGTCATTGCATTCTGCAATCAAATCGAGCGGCTGCACCTCATTGGTCCATTTCTCAACGGATGGACTATCCCCAGCCTCCCCAACCTTTTCACCGCTTCAGTAGTCTACGGGGGAAAGCCCCTTGAAGTTGAACGTTTTAGGGAGATCTTTCGCGATTGTACCCGGCTGCAACGCATCGCGTTAATCACCGAGCTCGAGCGGAAAAAGTTGGGCTTTATGCAAGAGCAGGTAAAAGCTTGGAATACCCATACAGACGTAGCAAACATACATTTGCTATCACTACCAGAAGATTGGACTGATATGCAGATGTGGTCGGATGGATTGTATGATAGAGACCTCTTCTGGAATTGTACCTGAGCGACTGGTGTGTACACTTATCTTCGTTTCACTCGCATGTTCATAACTTCTAAACCCCCTCCAGGCATCACTAGTATTCCTGATGTATAAGATGTGATCTCAATTAGATCTGTATCAAACTTCGGCCTTCACTAATTTCACTGACTTCACTTGCAAAAAAATAATTTATAATTGTTTCTATGCGGATGCAACTTCTTGATGTAGTCCCGCCGCTTCTGGAAACAGGCATATCAGGGTCGTCGCTTCCGTTGTGGGTGCCTCGAGCTCGCTTACCCCATTCTGGCTGGCATTATTCCCAGCTAGGTTTCATATAAGTATACCTTAGCCAATCCTGTGACATATAGGAAGCTTCGCCTCAAAATTTGCCTCACAATGGAACCTACAGAGCTTTGCCCGACTTGCCGTCGACCTGCGTCGCTGTGCTCAAGCCACAATGGTCTTGTTACTCCTTTAACGCCACTTGCATTGCTGCCACTATCGTTAGAGGACCGCGGGTTCCTTCCCGCATCTTCAAAAAGTGGTAGCTTCGATAAGCAGATAGATGAGGCGGATACACCCCAGATGCTGCCTTCGCCTTCCTTGCAACCCCAATCACTTTCTCTTTTATTGTTCGCCGATGAGAGGTCAGAACCAGTCGAGTGGAATAGCCCTGATCCATTTGAACCAGCGTCTCCAGCGTTGTTGCAACTCGATAACCGTAAGTTTTTTTTTTTCATCTTCGATTGGCCCTTACTAAACGGTAGCTCTAGTCCAGGCTAAAGAAGGGGAAGGAGACATACTTGAGCTCGAGCCCGCAATTAACGTTCGGGCTGCAGAAATCAATCAGACTATAATTTCAGAGGATAGCACACCACGGCTGTCGGGAATGGATGAAATCAAAATACAAGGGTTGTTTAGTGAGCTAAACCTCGGACCAGAATTGCCAGCGGAGTAGACGCTATGCATTTCTATGCATATCCATAAAGCTCATGTATCGTCTTCCGAGTCGTCCAACCCTAGAATCTCCATTTGTAAACTCATAGCATAATTTTCCTTCGCTCCTTCTACCAGCTGCTGGGCTATGGTCAAGTTGTCTACCCGAGCACGGAGAACTGGCAGACCGGCACTAAACATCGGAAGGATCTGCGACCGAGGTGTTCCGGTGGAATCCTTCTCTTGCGTGGAAGCCAAGTCCGGAGGGCGTGTTAACTCGAGGATAGAAGTTTTCAGTGAGTGCGCTTCTTCTAAAAGACTACCTGTCAGCGAATGAGCAGAGCAAAATGAACAACATTCAAGGCAAACCGATTCTGTTAAGCAAACCGTTGTAGATCTGTATCGGAGCGTCATTATCTTCCAAATTTTCTTGTTCTTGCGATGCTGCTTGGAGAGCTTCGGTGTCCATTTGCGTACAAGCTTCACCATGTGAAATGAATGCGTGCATAACCTCTGGGGCTGTTTTTGCAAACTTGACAGTTGCAGTGTATAGGGTTAGATAGGTTGTCCGTACCTGGTCCACAGCGGCCGCGTCATGGAAAGATATGTTTACTTTCCCCACAGTTTCATCGTCTGTAGCAAGCTCTGGCTGCGATATCGTTTGAGTTATTCAACTGAGCGTCATCATCGAGCTGCTTACCTGTTCAGATTCCTCGAAACATGCATCTAGGGTAGAATTCATATATAGCCAAGGATAGTCCTGTGCTGTAATTTCAAGAGGGTCCACGACTGATGGAGCGTCGAATTCCGAAGACTTTTGCTGTGATGAGCACTGTAAGAACCCAGCAAGACTACGCCCCATACGCGACATTCAGGCTTGTCAGATTCGTGAGGACCCATCTCTCTTTCTGGGGCTGCAGAATCGATCATGGTGGTAACCGTTCAAGGTAGTCAGCGATCACGCGCCAAAGTGGTCTATTAGTTCTCTACAATTATAATGTACACTGTTTCTAGGCTCAGTACATTCAACAAGACAAGAGAAAATCGACATCGGAAGGAAAGTGGAATAAGAATCGGCAACAAACAGATCGCAAGTAACAAGAAAACGAGATTCCAGCAACTGCAGGTATCAGAGTGCACACAAAGCAACGTGTAGATCACATACAGGACACAGTGCAGGAGACGGGGTTAATACAGCTCAAGCATTTGGTAGCAGGTCAGATACAAGATCCTCAGCGCTTTCTTGTCTGCTTCGGCCTTGCTTTTAAGTTGGGTGTTGGCCTCACTGTCGTTGGTACGTGAGATTGCGCTGAACGGGTGAAGCATTTCGAACTCTTTGATGCTTTCTGCGAATCGGAGAAACTGGGAGGTACCGGACGCTTCCGAGTCCGGAAGTTGTATCTATTAGAAGCCATCGTCGGCTCGGTCATTGGGAGAAGTGGTTCTGCGAGTGGTTCAGGCGAGCGAAGTGTCTGCCTCGGCTCAGGAACGGGCAGCGGGGAAGAAGGATGAGCAGAGGTCCTAAGTTGTGGATCACTAGCACCATTCTGTGTCAATCCGCTGCCTCTTCGAAGGGGATGCTCAGGAGTTAGTGTTGGCGAATCATCTGCTTGTGAAGCGAGTTCTGACAGCTGGGAAAGGCCGAGCTGCGAGTACGAGATCGGTTCAGGTTCAGGGATCTGCGAGTCATTTTCAACCCGGGATTGTGGAGCGGATTGTACATTCCATTGTATGGAGCCGTGAGGCGTCACAATCGGAGTGTCGGGGTATGCCTCAGAGTCTTGAGAGTCTGGTCGTACTAAGGGTGGTAGAGATTCACTTGGGTGTGAATAGCCCCCAGAAATTTCCGATGTGTTCACATCAATGGAATCTTCCAGATTATTGAAAGCTCTGCCGCGCACAAGCCCCGTAAGAATCGGAAACATGGGCTCTGTATCTTGCCTTTGAATCGGCTTCCGATTCTGACTCTGTGATTGAGAGTAACCATCATCTTCCTTTTGTGGCTGAAATTGGCGCCGACGATATGGTTGAACAGGCGGCAAAGGATTGTTCCCTGGAAGACCAAAGTCTTTGACCTTTATCCCAAGCTTGCGCAGTTCTTCTTCAGTAGGCTGTCCACTGTGCACAGTCTTCAATGGACGGGGCGAGTCATTCACAGAATTTTCGAGAGAAAGTGGATCGGGAGACTATACTGGACATCAGTCGAGCGTATCGCGAAACAAACTGTTACCCACAGGAGACAGGCTATCTAATCGTTCAGCCAAAGCCCGAAAGATAGCAGAGATCCCACTTGGCTGGTCTTGGAGTGCATTCGGAGTGGAAGATATCACCTCTGTCATTCGGAAGGCCTACAGCAACACAAAGAACGACTCGTCGCGGTGGTTTTGGACAACGTTCGTTTTGGTTCCGATCACAATGATGTTTAACTCATACGTGACTAATCACGTGGACAGACTTATTCCAGGACGTGTTCTACACAGTAAAATACACACAGCAATATTATGTACATAAGTTACCAACGACAGTACTGAATCCGACTCTGAGATGGGTTAATATTATCCGCTAACCGACCGATAAGGTCTATCAGTCGCCTTGCCTCATGCGAGGCTAGAGTGTTGTTCTTGTCGATCACGATCGCCTCCGTCAATCCAGGAAAAGTAGTAGCGCCGTATCCTGCAAAAACGATGAGCACCGATAAGATACACGCATCGTACGCGCACCAAGCCATTTACCGGGAGCAACGCCCAAGTGTTTATACCACTCCCGGTCTTTAATACCATCCTTGGAGATCAAGCCGCGTTCGAATGACGCGAGCCTCTTATTCACTGCCCTGACGCGTTTGGCGGCTTTAAGGAACTTCTTCACCGGGAACGGTGACTTGCGGTCACCATTTTCAGTTGCGTGACTTTCCAAATTCACGCTCAACAATTCAGAGCTCCAGAAGTCGGTATCGTATGCGTCGTAGGGCTGGACTCCAAATACTCCCTTTACGAAATTGGCTACCTTCTTGTAGAGTGCACTTCGACGTTGACAGACACCAAGACGAGAAGGAATCTTGGGCATTCTATCCAAAAGTTCCTGTAACTGCTTTTCCGAAACCTCTTTTTCATGTTCGAGAAGCTTGGCAGCAGATTGGAGAGTAACTATCACTTCTCGAAGGGATCTCAGATCAGCAGCTAGGTCTGTGTCTGGTGAAGCTACGATCCTTTCGACACTAAGCAACGTTAGTAAGGCAAACAAGAAGTGAAGCAGAAGCCAACTTGTTCAGGTATTCCTCGAGCTCCAGTGCATACTGTGTCGTGTTCAGTGGTAGCGCGATAGCATCCGAAAGTCTCAAGGTGAGGAGACCAAGATGTTTGGCGACAGCGAGCTATGAAGATGTGGGGAAAAATAGAGAGGAAAATCTCAAACTTACGTGATGACTGAAATTCGGATCCGCATATTGCTCCTGCCATCGCAAACTATCGTAAATGGAATGATAGTGATACACGGCGTCGGTGGGCGTACGACCAAACCCTTGATCCACGCTGGCAATCTGACTAAGGGTGAGAACACGTATTGATAAAACGACAGCAGACTCACACCTAGTCGCTGTAAAAATACTGTATAATCACTGCCGCTTCCCAAGGCATCTATGCCAGTACTAGAGCTCTGCTTGGCTTCCTTCTCTGCTTCATACGAGAGCAGGGCCTCTGGATCCATAGTCGTAGTCTCGTTAGGGGTGAAAGATCCTTCGTCTTGCCGTGCATCCCAGAGTGTCCGGCCATCACCAGAAGGATGAGGAACATCCAGCGCAGTTTGTTTGATCAAGTGGGCCAGAGATGGAGACGCAGCTGCATTCCACTGGGAACCGGATGACGAGGTATCAACGTTGATGTAGGCAACGACGTGTTCAGAGATCCAAGAGGCAAAGTCCTCACCATACTCCACGCTTCCTATCAGTCCTTGCTACAGAAAAGTCAACACCACGAATATTGAAGGGCAGAGATGCTTACCTCTTCTGCATCCCAGCTGGCAAAAACAACTAGGAACGATCAGCAACGCCCGGTTCCGAAGCTCAAACATACTTGTTCTGAGAGGACGCCAGCCCTTTCTCAAGAGTGTGCCGAAGCCACGAATAGTCTCATAGAGTGATACAGTCCCACTAATAGGATCAGCACCACCAAGAACCCAGGCTGGAAACAGTGAGAACTCGCATGCGACTTGAGAAACACGTACCGTCACGGTGAGCTCCAACGAATACGACCTCGTCGCGAATGTGGCCGGGAATAGAAGCCATAGCGTTCCATATTGGCTTGACTTTCCCTTCCACTACGTACCAATCAAGTCCCCGAATCTGGAAGATACTTCGACTCACCGTGGTTTACTATCTTGACAGTTTTGGAGCTAGTCCGGCCACTGAGAACGCGCCCGTTAATTCCTTTCGTGTAGAGCTCATCAATCTCCTCCAACAATCTCTGAGCATTTTGCCAGGAGATGGGTAAGCTAGGAATCTTGGGAATGTTCGTAGCCTGTTGTCTTTCGGCGTTCTCATATGCAGGATATCCCGGAGTGGTTGGGTCGCCGGGGTAAACAGACAAGAACATCGAACTACCTCTCTGAACAGAGGTAGGATTTCTTGCAGGGCCATGAGGGTAAGGCCTAAAGCCGTTCTCAACAGTGACGTAGCCATCATCTCGAGGGTCCGAGTAGATTAACACGCCGGCTGCGCCTAGTTCTTCGGCACCTTTGATCTAAAGCTTATCAGGGTGAGGAAAAGAGAGGTGCGATTGTGTCCACCTTCAAGCCGCGGTATATACCACCGTATCGAACGATAACTATTTTGTCAGTCAAGTTTGCACCCGTGGAGAGAAGTTCCTGGTAGTCCTGCAAGATGCGTCAAGTCAGGATCTTGTTTAAGGTGCAAAAACAAACCTCTTGTCTGCCGTAGTTTGCATAGATCAGCTTGTGATAGTCAGCTGTCAAGGTCCATTTCACATAACTCAGACCTACTTGTCCTTGGGCTTCGCCATGCCAGCTGAACCCATGCCAAGCATGAATGGCATCTTTGTACTTGTGGGCGTCTTCATCCAGGGGGTCGCCGTCTTCTACCAAGTCAGCATTCCACACCGAGGACCCCTCCTCGTTGAGTATCTCCAGGCTTCTTTCTAGAGGCCTGTCCAAGTAAGGATAGTATACATCGACCCAGGCAGTTGGATGTGTCGCAGTAGTAAGTTCGAGGGTCGCCTTTTGCGACTCTGTAGATCCCGCGGGAAATATAGGTTCCACGGGTGGGTGTTTGATAAGGAATTCGTCTTGCAGCATGCGAAGCATGGACATGGCATCTTTGAGATCCTGATCAGACCCGGCAAGATGAGGATGTGAAGAGAATCTGGTGGCCGTTTCATTGGCACTCTGCGCGGATGGGACTGAGCTTTATCAAGTTTAGTATGATAATCCACTTTGTATTGAACAGATAGACTTACAGATAAACTGCTTCGGTTTCTGCTTTTGACATACCTTGACGGAATCCATATCGGCTAAGCGGTTCTGTAGCCAGAGTATCGTCCTGAAGATTACGCCACAAGAAACCCAGGATGCGAGCAAGCACGAGAGAGAGAGCAAGTAGAATTGTACTCCGAAATAAAATAGTCCGCCACAGACAGCGAAAGCATGGCCCTCGACTACAGCTGTCCGGTGGTTCCTTCTCCTTGTGGTCGGTCATGGATGCACTGCGAGAAAGATCATGTGATCTAGAATGCGATTCACAAGTTACCGCAACTCTCAATGAGTCAATCATGGTGACAATCTTACAGTGGTAGGCGACATCGTTTTCCTAGTTGAAAAAAAAATAGAAGTACAAACATAGCCTGCTCCCTTCCAGAATCTACCTCAATCGACCTAATATTACAAAAAAAAGAGGTATGTAAATGTAGGCCCAAGGGGCACCAAAGAATCATTAATCATTCCTAATACGAGTAGTCAAGATATTGAGCAGATACTGCAACGGACTGGATGGGACGGATATGCGATGGGTTTTCTTTGTCGTTTATCGCGTCGTACAACAGCTGTAAGTGTTTTACTGGTAGGCCGCTGATTCCCTTGCCAGTCAAAGGAACGTCCTCTGGCCAGTTGACTATCTCGAGTCCCTTCTTTTTGAGTGTCTCGCGGAGACGGGTCCAAGGCAGCTTGGGCTGGCCCATGCTGATATCCAGGATGATGCCTTGCTCCTCTGATAGCCAATGTCAGATCGAGTAGGAAGACGAAGACGTGCGTACCAAGCATAGAAATGAGGGATGTCTTAACAGCACTACCTAGTGCTTCTTTGTTGTCTGGAACTTGCCCTCTCTGAGGTGAGACAGCTTGTTCCACGGCACCAGCGTCAGGCTCTCCTTCGGTGTCCTGACGATGATGCCTGAAGTCGGGGGAGCTACTGTCCTGGTAGCTTGTGTCTGGAACACATTGACTTTGGAACGCGGTGTAAGGGGTGCCAGCTTGGGGCGCGTAAGGGGCTTGGGGCGCGTAAGCGTTGGAATTGAGAGTGTTGAAGTCATAATCCATTTTGAACTCTCGCTGAACAGAAAGCCCATTATAATCTTAAGTATGTCGGTGGCGTATCACGTTCCCAAAAGACTGGAATGCTGTAAACTCAGCGCCTCCGCGCGACTGCTCACAAATAATCGCCGATTGATCCTTAGGCCTTACTATCGTTGGGTAGGATATTGAAAATTTTTGAAAAATCTGCTCGGACAAGTACTTCCTGTTATATCTGAGCCCTCGGAACAGCAGGTGGTGTGTGTTATAGTATAATAAGAAGGTCGACATCCAAAAACTGGCTGAGGAGAGCAAGATGCGATTCAGAAGACGTTCCGATGTCGAAAACGGACCTTTTGAAAAGTTTCAGTCACGAATGTCACGGTTAGTCATTCTGCCGAATTCAGAGTCCGCACCACTCCTTCTGACATTTACAAGCTATTTATTCAAACTCCGATCACGCTCTGTCACGCTCATTTTCAAAAGGTCTGTATCTCATGTCAAACAGATCACGGGGCCATTGGGTATTGTATGAAGACTTATATGTGTATATACAATACTTTTGGAAAGTTACATGGCCATAGATGCACTACAAAGAGCTGTCTGAGGTTGTTTTTGACCAAATCAGTCGAGTGACATGCACATTTTGCCCTCCAGTATTAAAACACATCGGGATCCCTTCAAACTTTTGTTATAGATTATCATATTGGTACCTTAGTTCAATATTCCGAACCTTAGAATAGTAAAAAAGACACCGGGATATGGTCCAAAACTCGATTTTCAATATCCTACCCGCTTTCAATACCGTAACCAATGATAGTATGTGCCAAACGAATCCCATTAGGGAAGGAAGGAAGGAAGGAACGCTGGCTCAGGAACAGCCATTCACTCGGGCCTACCATTGAGATTTAGTATGGTCACCGTGATCACAGAATATTTTGTGGCAACAGGATAGTGATAATGATTGGCTGCCTTTCACCTGATTGCCTGAACAGGTATGTTAAGGCCTGATGTAGGCTGACATGCCAATCTGGATTTTTCCGTCAGATTCATAGGAGGAGGACAGGTTGAGGAGTCCAGTGTGCATTGTACATGTGGAAACACCTTTGTGATGGGCCAGGTGAACATTGACTTTTTTGCCAGTGCTTTACACTTCATGGTATGAATGTATATAGTGAAGTGATACTACCACCCACTAGTTGGTCGGACCAGGTATTGGCCCCTTAGCCTTTGGAGACTGTATACTTCAACCTCATGATCACTTGGTTGGTAAAAATCACCTTAGACGTCCGTGGCAGAATGCCTGTAAATTACCAGTCTTCTGAGATCAGTCCGCAGCACCGTCTCTCTGTCCCCCATGCAACGCAGGTTTTTCTTTATCCTAGATGATGCGACTGATACCTCGGCTGGATTGGCCGACCTACTTATGGCCATGGAAGTCATCCATTGATATGACACTAGTACTTACTTAATTTGGCCTGACCATTGTTGATGCAGACGTTCATCTGCATTGCTCGTAATGCTTTGGTGTCGGACCATCAGTCAACGCTAGTCAGCCCTTCTGCATATGGATGTTTCGGGTTCACCGTGCTGACGCCCATGTGGGACACGCCTTATGATATGATCTTGATAAAGCCGATCGAACATTGACCGGATTTCAGGTGTCCTACTGAAGCAGCTGGTTGACGTCGACGCGTCGTCTTGACCGCCTCCCATTGAAACGCCGTCATTCCGAGATGCTCAGCGGAAAAACTGTCCTGCTCGCGAGATATCTTGATACTTAATAATACCAACTTACACAAGCTGTTTCAGTACTTCTACAATACGATCACCAAATTCCACCGTCCCTACTTTGCCTCCCAAATCCGCAGTCCTCAATCCAAGGCCGCCTCTGTCCGGTAGGTCCAGAACTGTCTTGACAGCCGTTTCAATCGCCTTGGCTGGTTTCTCAAGACCGAGAGAGTACCTGAGCAGCATAGCAGCACTGAGGATGGTACCAATAGGGTTTGCGATGCCTTTTCCTGCGATGTCTGGAGCTGAGCCGTGGATGGGCTCGTATAGTCCCGGCGTTGGCTTGAAATTCGGGGAAGGGGAGGAAGGCGCGGCAGCTAGTGACGCAGAAGGTAATAAACCAAGGGAACCAGGGATAACGCTGGATTGGTCGGAGAGACTAACAAGACATGCATCGTCAGATAAAGATAGCGGACGGCAGAAGTACTTGCATATCACCCATCAAGTTTTCAGTCAGGATCACTCCGTTAAGTCTTTTTGGATTTGAGACCATGATCATGGCAGCTGCGTCGACGAGATGATGGTCTAGTTTCAACTGCGGATACTCGCTTTCAATGGTTTCTGTGACGACTTTTCTCCAAAGTCTAGAGGAAGCCAGGACGTTCGCTTTGTCTATGGAGTGGATAGCCAAGGGTGGGTTTTCTGCCAACGCGATCTGTGCCGCGACGCGTGTGATGCGTTGTACCTCTGGGACACTGTAAGACATGGTATCCCATGCGGTGTCAGCGTCTGGTTCGACGCCTTGTTCTTTTCGTTTTCCAAAATAGACACCGCCGATTAGCTCACGGATCACGATCATGTCTACCCCTTTCGCAATGTCAGGTTTGAGAGGAGTGTACTCAAGGAGTGCATCAGATGCAAGATTCGCAGGCCTGATGTTAGCATACAGTCCAAGAGTTTTTCGCAGGAAAAGAAGACCTGGCTCTGGGCGCACTTTTGCATCTACGCCCCATTTCGGACCGCCGATAGCGCCTGTGAGATAGTAGGTACTGTGTTGACTAGATGGGAACGTTTCTCACCCAGCAGTATAGCATCTGCTTCTTGACATGCTTTGAGAGTTGCAGGAGGCAGAGGTTCGCCTACCGCATCGATGGCGGATCCACCGAAGATATGAGTCTCGAGGTTCAACTTAAAATCCGAGGAAGCAGCCGATACTGTCTCTAAGACTCGGACAGCCTCAGCAACAACTTCTGGGCCTACAGAGATGAAGACGTGATGACGCTCTGATGAAACTTACCGATACCGTCTCCGGGCAAAATGACGATGCGAAATCTAATCAGTGCGGTGGGTTTGTGCAAAGGCTGAGAACAGTGGAACGTACGAGGTTGGGGACATGGTGGGCGACTTGAAAACACGGTCCGGGGCTCAACTTTGTTCCCTTATTCTTATAGCTTTTATGTGGGAGAAATTTTGCAAAAATGGCCCTGTTATTTGCGTCGTTCGGGCTGGTATCTAGCCTGATTTGAGCCTGTCTTGAAGCTCAGATCTCAGAGGTTGAGTGATAATCAAGCGCTGGGCACATGACCTAGATCTACACGCCTTTAAATTTACCAAACATGCCGCAGTGCACGCAGCTGGTGCTCGATGCTGGACCATTGCTATCTCTATCTCCTCTCAGAGGCTTAGCTGAAACTTTTGTTACGGTTCCTCAAGTTCTTGCAGAGCTTAAAGACAGGCGAGCAAAAGAACATCTTGAACGACTTGGATCTCATTATGGCGTAAAAATCGAAATCATGTCCCCAGATCCTGCTAGCATGGTGGCAGGCAAGTCTGAAACGAAGTTGGTGGCTTACACATTCAATTTTATTCAGTTATTGCAAAGGCAAAGGAAACCGGAGATTACTCCGTCTTGTCGCAGCCAGATATATGTGTTCTGGCATTGACGCATACACTTCATCAAAAATTCAAAGCTCTGCAGGCTCGTATAAGATACTGTCATTCTGCATAAGCTGATGGTGTGGCAAGTTAGGCTACACCTTCCGAGAAAAGTGAAGAACCGGAAGCCTCAAAGCCTTCCGAAGAAACACACTCTGCTGAACTTGTTGAGGAATCAGACCATGCGGAGCCTTCAGAATCCATCGAAGATCCTCCTTCGTCCGACGAAGATGACCCAGAAACACCGGAAGATCTTGAGCCTCTGGATGTCGAACTTCATCCGTTACAGGAGAGTGAAACTAAATCAGAGCCTGCAGCACCAACACCTCCATCCGATGTCCCGTTGTATGATGATCCCTCCGATTCAGACGATGGTGAAGGCGAATGGATAACACCATCCAATGTTGTGCTTCACAAGTCTCGGGCCCTCGATCTCTTACCCTCTTCCAACGGCAAGGCAAAGAACGAACCTATTGGCGTTGGATGCATGACGGCCGATTTTGCAATGCAAAACGTTCTTTTGCAGATGGGCTTGAATCTTGTCAGCACGGATGGCAAAAAGATTACAAAGGTGAAGAGTTGGGTTCTACGATGCCACGCCTGCTTCAAGTAAGCGCTCTTTGAACGTCTTCCTCTCAACTAAATTACCTTTAGAATATGTAAAGATCCGTCGAAAAAGTTCTGCCCGTCATGTGGCAATCCTTCATTACTTCGGACATCAGTCACCATCGCAGCGCCAGGCGCATCTAAGAATGCGCCAGCGATGCAAGTCCATCTGAAGTCCAATTTTCAATATAAAACTCGAGGAACAAAGTACTCGATACCTGCACCGAAGCCAGGATCTGCTAAAACAGGGCCTGGAGAAGGATTAATTCTGCGAGAAGACCAAACGGAGTATATGAGAGCGAAGAAACGTGCAGATGGAAAGCGTGAACGAGATGAAGCTAAGATGCTGCAAGGTATCATTTCGAAAGGTGGTGAAGGCAACTTGGGAGCATTTGGAAGTTGGATGGATCCTGATTGGATCCCCGAAATCCTTACTGCTGGTACGGGTGGAAAAGGGAGGACGGTCAAAAGCTCTCGCATGGATGGGGACATGCCTATCATTGGATATGGACGAAAAAATCCGAACGAGAGGAGACGACGCAAGTAGCGTTGTATTAGATATGTGTTACACTTGGAATTTACGAGCCTAGACTTCTGTTCATGAAGCGTCTTTTCTGGAAAGACATCCACCATTTGCTGGGCTTGCCAGTACCGTCTGCATACAATATCTCTACCAACCGCGCTGCTAATTCCTGGCGAACCTGCGTCATATAGCCCCGCAAAAATTCTGGCAGATATTTAAGTAGAAGGAATGTCAAAGAACAAGACACGAACCAGCGTCTGACCTGCTTTCCGGTGGTGCATAATGAGCATTCAGAACAAAATTAGCATCGCCAGGGATCGGAAATGCATCGACTGAAAGAGTATTGAGCTGCTTGCCGGCATCGACTGCATTCGGAGGTGTCCGTGCACTGCCAATCTTTGCAAGACAGTCTGAGACGTAGAGGATGAGGACGATCAGAGTGCGGTCTGCTGGACCTTTGATTTCAAAATTGCGAAAGAGAGAGTTGGCGCGGAAAAGATCGAGGGTTTCGTCAACGATATCGGGCTGTTCTGGGTCGGCTGTACAATCACTGGTTATTGGGTAGTTTGGCAGAGTAATCGAGACGAACCTATCGGTGCTGGACCGCGTATTCTAGTCTTGATGGGCAGAATGGACATGTTGCCGACTTGGCGGACATCTGGTTCTTCATTGAAGGAAGAGTGATAAGCCTAGGCAAGTCAGAATAATCTGAATACTGCAGGCATTGCTCACTGGCATCGTTGCTGCAGTATGGGGTTGATGGTCACATGACATTTGTGTGCTCGTCCTTGAATCTTACTTTCTATTTAGACCCCGGCTTACAGGTCCTTTTGGCGGCCTCACACGCCAACAGTGAGGAAGCCAGGGTGGAACTGCGAAATGGAAATCTTGTAAAAGTCCTCGATTTCCGATCGGAGTCTGACCAACCGCCGCGAGACAGACGTATGCCTTTCGGCTGCAACTCGTGCAAGATACTTAAATGCCCTGCTTCATAGGCCAGAATAACCAATCATCAAATGGCAACTCAAAGTCGCGTCTGGTTAATCACTGGTTCCTCTAGTGGACTCGGCAAAGCTATCGTCGAAACTCTGCTCGCAGATACCAACGACCGTGCAATTGCGACGTGTCGTAATCCTGCCGTGCTTTCCTATCTCATGTCTCAATATGGCACCGACCGACTTGTTGTTCAAAAGTTGGATGTGACAAAACCGGAGGAAGTCCAGCAGGCATTTGCTGCAGGGTTGAAAGCTTTTGGCACCATTGATATCGTTGTTAACAACGCGGGCTATGCCCTTATTGGAGAAATCGAAGGTATACCTGAAGAAGACGCAAAGCAACAGTTCGAGGTCCAGTTCTGGGGTCCAGTCAGAGTGTCAAAAGAGGTGTGTGTTCCTCTCATGGTAGTAAACCCGCATAATGGTGAGCCTAGGCATTACGGATTTTCAGGGAGGTCAATCCGAAGGGACGAGGTGGCAGGATTTTTAACATCAGCACAATCGGTGGTTATATGGCAAACCCTAGTCTTGCCTACTACTCGGCCAGCAAATTTGGTGAGTGGTGCTCGCGCATGAAGATGTATCTAATACTCGGATAGCTTTGGAAGGCTTCACGGAATCTCTGATTAAAGAGATGCAACCAGATTGGAACATCACAGGGTGCATTATCGAACCAGGTGGCTTCGATAGCGAATGGCGGGGAGGCTCAGCAAAGTCTATCCCTGCTCATCCTGCATATACCGATCCCAGCAATCCATGTGCCTCTTTCCGTAAATTACACGAAGGGGCAGGTGCCAGTGAACACCTCACCTTCTTGAATGATGCCAAAAAGATGGCACGGGCATTGTACAAATTGGCTGACGAGCCCAAGCTCCCTCTTCGCATTCAGTTTGGCACCGAGTCAACGTTCATGGTCAAGACTCAAGCGCTGAATACAGCCAGAGACGCTGAAACGTATGCACACATCGCAAATTCGACAGTGAGAGATGGTATGGATGGAGAGAAGTATGTACAGGATATTCTGTTGGCTACTGGCAACTTTGAGCGGAATAGAACCTAGCTTAGGCTGCTTAGTAGCTAACGTATAGGCTGAAGGCACGTGCCAACTTCTCGCTTCTCTACATTTCAAATTTTGCACGCACAAAACTTTTTCCATTCCCAAAACTTGATCGCATCTGGTACACCCTCTGGCTCCTTCCATTCGTCTCTCGGTGGATATGGTGACTTGTCGAATGTGAGACGGAGTAAGAACTTGGGCGTATAAGGGATCTCAGCCGTCTGCATCTCGTCGAACGCAGTACGAAAGACCCCGCTCTCAAGACTGAGCGTGTACGTTTTGGGAAGGAAAGCCTCTTCTTTCAGGAGAGATTCGTTGATGGTATATTGGCTCATATCTATGTGTCCTAGCTTCGGAATGCGACGTTTCGTCAGGGTTAGCTGAATTTGCATCTGACCCAAAAGTTTGTCTTCTCCGGGGTCGCTAGGGTGGTCGAGAGAGCGCAAGTCTGGCAGTGGCTTCCAGTCAAACTCGGCCGCAATCCACACATTCAACTCAGCACGACAAATAAGCTAACAATCAGCACACTCGAAACCGTTTAATATTGCAATACCTTCCCTGTTCCATCGATATGGAACGCAATCTGGTTTTCGTCTCTTGAATCCCAGTGCCAGCTTTCCTTACAGAGCATGGACTGCAAGGATAAACCTTTGGTGATGGTGATCATAGTCGAATTGTAAGTTGACGTGGTTCCTTTCTCTCTTTGGTATTCTGGGCATTTTGTTGACCATGCCGTGCTTCAGAGACGTCACCGAGTGCTGGCCGAACATGAGATTCTCCTGCCGTCGTGATGGAGTTCTGGACCGTTTGACGATCAGCTCATCCTCCACTGTTTTGACTTTCTTCAGTCGATCATTGTGAGCTCGGTTAAGTTCCAGTCAACTCACCCGACCTCAGTGTAACCCTTGAATAGTGGAGCTCTCGCTATCTAAAGACCGGAATAATGATGTGGCGACTGCCTTTCCTCTAGCAGCACAATGCTCAGAAACTAATTTAGGTGACTTTGAACATTCTCTCAACAATAACTGCTTTATGCTTGTGCATCCAAAAATTTAAATGAGGGTCTAAGTGGAGTCTCCCACTGATGAGTATCCGCTGTGGCTGTTGGAACGGTTTGAGAACACATCAACTCCACTGTTGCCAGGGTATGCTCTTCTCCGGAACTCCAGGTTGGTTGTGCATGTTCGCAACATATGGTCTAGACTTTTGAGATCGTATAAAAGGCACTAACAATACGCCCTACTTTCCTACCCACCTTTGCCAACTTGAGACGATCCTCTCAAACGCTGTTGTCTCTGCTCTGGCGCTTGTCGGTATCGTTGCTGCTTCGCCCATAACAAGCTTTAGCCAACGGGCGCAAAATGTCATTATTGGCTACAGGAAGATCAGTCCAACGAGTACTGCTGTGACTTCCCTCTGTTACTTTGACGCTGACAATAGACCAAACGATAACAATGTCAAAAACCCTTATCTACGATGACAACCAGATTTCAACGCAGATTGGCAAGGGCGTTTACACCACCTGGCGTAGTGGCTTGGTGGTCAGAACAGTTGATAAGTTTACCCCGGAGTTCTCCCCAAATCAAGGTACTATGCTATCTTCGCCGACTCGGATGCCCTCGATCGCGTTTCTAAAGCTTGGGTTCCCAACGGTGTAGGAGTTCTAATTTAAGGGTGACCAAGTGGATGATTTATCAACGATTTGGATGACTCTTGGATCCCGCTAAGACGTTCTGCATGTCCATCATTGACGGCAAAGGATGGAACGATGTGGGCTCGAATGGTGGAGCGATGGTCTTGGTAGTTTCATGCAAGCTTGAAGAGCTTCCGGATGTTTCCCTGGCAGAAAAGTATCGAGGGATCACGAACCTAGCGCTGAACATCTTAGTTTGTGCGACTCACATAGCTTATTCTATGCTGATGTTGTGTGTTACACTGCTGTTGAGGAAGAGCTCTGTTTTTACTGACGTAGTATGCATGAAATGACACATTCACTGCCGCGTTGAATACACGCCGAAAGTTTGTACACATTCGAGGGCGAAAGATGGTATGAGGAGTACAGGATATTCTGTGGGGTACTGGTAGTTTTTCAAAATTAGGATGTTGACGCGTAATGAGCGTGTTGTGAGCGTGTTGTTTAAAGTTGTTTGCATGGTCTCATCATGGAGGACGACCAAACATCACTGCTGAGCGTACACTCAATTACTCCATCTCCCGATACACTTACAAGTACGCTCTGTTCTACTTATTTGCCCCAGTTAATTTAGCTAGGACTTGTCAAACGTCTCAGGGCTCTTACATTGCAACTTCTTCCAGTTGAAGTTTCTCCTAAAGAAATCAATGAGCCCACAAGTAGAGTCATCACTCAACATGTCATCTCTGCCTATATGGCTGCGGCAGGCGACTTTGTGGAAGCAGTGAGCTATTCATTGCTCGGCGTCGCCTCGGTCTCAGTCGCTCTAGCTGCCCTATTGTCTCCTTCGTGCCAGAGCGGAATTTATGTGGGATGCTAACCATAATGCGGCTGACTATGGTGAAAATCTAGGAAGAGGTTCGTTCATTCTCTGATTCTATCCTTTTCTCTAAAAGGTCGTAGCTACGGCATGCGAGGTATTGGCCAGACGCGTCGTTCATTTATTGCCTCCAGACCGTCAGTCTACCGTCATGTCTACCCGGTTCAAGCACAGACAGATAGACGGTGACGAGAGCGAGACTTCTAGCGCCCTCGAGATGGCGATAGATTCGCATTGGTACAGTACCCCTTTTCTGCACACGAACCTCATTTTCATAATGCAGTGCTATATTCCTGTCATCGAGCGAGGCACAAGACGGTCAGTACTCAAATGTTTTGGCGACAATGTTGATATATCTAACAGTCGTCGAGGCACTGTGGCGTGGAGACCTCGTACAGAAAAACAATCAGGATCATGATGTTGATTGTATGATTTCCTAAAGTCCATCTGGCTTATCTCACCTTTATACAGACGTACGCTATAACGAAGCTCGGTCTGCATCTTTCTGGGATCATCTAGATCCTTCACGTCTCTGCGTGCCGCGGTAAGCCGATTATTTGTCCTTGGACCTAGCTCATTTTGCAAAGGTATCAAAACATACTGAGGATCGTAGTCTGGCTATTCTTCCTTGTTGTGTATTCCCAAGCAGGTGCGTCCGTCACCATACCTGTACTAAATCAAAACGTGCCCAGTGCGACAACCTGTGGAGCGACTCGATCCATCGAATAACTGGTCTCTCGATGAATGGGAAATCCTGTTATATGTCATGGCATTAGCATTTGCTCTCGAAGGTAAGCTTCCAAATTAAATCTTAGCTTCTCAATTGATGGGACCTACAGATATTCATACGGTGTGTTCGTGTCAAACCTTCAAGTATGAGGGCTTCATTTTTTTTGTGTAGTTCTTCAAACTACTCCGATTTGTGACCTGGCGAGCATTCAGATTTTGGAACGTCATATCGTTTATCACCGATTGCCTTCTCGTCGCCGCGTTCGTCCTACGTTGGATTGGGCTTGAAGCTTCTGGAGACCGTGCCACATCAATCAGAACAACTAGTTTTCAAGTTTTGAGTTTTGTCTCGCCATTTATATGGTCACTCCATCGTTTAATCTGTTTATACATATACGCTAATGCGTAACAGGATGAGTGAGTTTCAGCAGCGAGGCCAGGCAAGGGGGTGTTGATAGCGTTACCAGAACTACTCACTATCTTTGATGGCTACAAATACGTCGGCATGATGCAGATCTGTGTCGCACGTATGCTTCAAGAATCGGGGATCTTCTTTGCGGTGGGTCCGATAATAATCCGCTGATGTGTGGTGATTAGTTTACAGTTGCTTTCCGTCCTTGCAGTTGGGTTTGCACAAGCAATGTATGCTCTCGATGCAGCTGACGGCACCACGGATGCCGCGTCTTCGGTAAGCTCATATAGCCTTTCATATGGTCTGCTTATCTTGTTGCCAGGTTGTTAATGTCCTCGTACAAGCCTTGCTCCAGTAAGCTCGTTTGTCACCTATGATCTTTTCACCATCTCTTCCAGGTCTCCAGATTTCGGAAGATTTGGAAACAGGTAGACAACACTAATAGACGGTTCCTTCTAACCTTCCCCTATAGTATTGCCGGCTTGATACTCTACTACTTGTGAGTCCCGGCTCGGTGTATAGTGTCCTTCTAAGCGCAACAGCTGGAATGTTGTCACCGCGATAGTGCTTCTCAACGTCCTGATTTCGTTGTTTTCGTCTGCTTATCAAGATGTATGTACCGGATATTTATTGCAACTCAATTTCCCAATTTCCTTACGTTTGTTTGTCTAGGTTGTCGACGATGCCGAAGCCCAATACCTTGCATTTTTCGCATCGAAAACAGTTGCCATGATCCGCGCTCCAGATTCATATGTATGCTGTCACCTGTTGTGTTGCTGGAGGCTAGCTTAACTGCGCATAGGTATATCCTGCACCATTCAATCTAATTGAAGTTGTGCTCATATCGCCGTGGGAGTATGTTATCTTTCAAGTTTTTATTTGTGATCAATTCTGATTTCGAGGGCTATAGATGGCTACCATTCGTTCGGGTGTCAGAGACGGCATATGCCAAGGCACGGTCATTTTCCTTTCTTTTCTACTTTCTCTAAGGTTTTGCAGCTCAACAGGGTTGTTATGAGAGTTGTCTTCTTCCTACCTCTCACAATGATAGCATTGTATGAGTCGACGTTACAGACTGACAAGCAGCGCTGGATGAAGGAGTGGTTGCACAGTAACGATGAGGGAGCGGCTGACTATCCGGAGTCTAGAGACCCTGACGTTGATGATTCGGACAGCCCATTAAAGATCAGCAAAGTCCCGTTCGCAGAGTTGATCAAAGTGTTCCCGAATACTGCGCAAGTAAGTGGCTGCGAGGTCCGATCAGGATATTGCTAAAGTGAAACAGTCGAGCGAGGCATTGATGACGAAGGAGATACATGAGCTACGGACACAGTTAAATCAAGTTGTTAAATTGCTCGAGGAACTCAAAAGGATATGACGAATTTACGGATTACGTGGATCCCAAGGAGGAAATGCTTCATCAAACCTGGCGCGTCTTTTTGGTTGTTTAAACAAAGTTTACTCATTTATAGTCGAGGTTCTTAGATACCAATTTATTATCTTGTATACACGTTTCCACATTCAGAGTTTCTAGCTATCTCATGATACTCCGCGGGCTGGACAGATACTGTGACGGACTGGATGCGTCGGAAGTGCAGTGGTTTTTCTTTGTCTTTTATCGCGTTGTATAACAGCTGCAAGTGTCTTCCTGGTAGGTCGCTAATTCCTTTGTTATCGGTCGAAGGAACGTCCTTTGGCCAATTGACTATCTCGACTCCAGACCGTTTGAATGTGTCGTGGAGATGGGTCCAAGGCAGCTTGGGCTTGCCCATACTGATATCTAGGACGATGCCTTGCTTCTCTGATAGCCAATATCAGATCGAGTAGGAAGGGAAGACGAAACGTGCGTACCACGTCCAGAGATGAGGAATGTCTTAACAGCGTTAAACATCGCTCCTTCGTCTGGTACTTGCCCCTCTGGGGTGTGAGCGTTGGTTCAGGAATAGGTGAGACAGCTTGTTCCACAGCCCCAGCATCAGACTCTCCTTCGGTGTCTTGACGATGGAGATCACTGTCAACGCTCATAAGGTGGAAGCTGCTGGCATGGTCGCTTGTGTCTGAAGCACAGTGATCTTGGAGCGCGGTGTAATGGTCGAATTGAGATTGAGAGTGTTAGAGTTGTCGTAATGCATTCTGAACTCTCGCTGATGATACAGAAAGCCCGATTTATATCGAGTCTTTTTCTGTTGGAAGGAATGCGTTCTTAGCGGGTCATATGGCTACTATCTCATGCTCAATGCCCTTCTAATAAAACAGGGGTGGTTTGCTCAAGCTGTGTATCCAGGAGAAAGGACAAGGAGGAGAAAGAGGAAGAGTTACATTATCACGATCATTCATTGTGGGACCACGCAAAGTTACAAACAAACACTGCGACACCGTCACAGCTTTACAGTGCGAATGGAGGTTTCGTCAGAAGCCACAACCCTGAACGATCCAATTCCAATCGACATTGTCGGTAACTCGGACCTATGTTGCCAAATCCCGCAATGTCTATCATGATATTTTGAAGTACAAGAGAAGGATGGTGATGGTTTAGATTGCAAGGAGGAGCCTGGAGATCGAGGAGTATCGTTATTATCCATGCGGAAATACCTTTCAGATATCGACCTTTTTTTGTGTTTGGCCCTCCTGCCAGTGCTTTACACTCTGGAGTCTGTGGTGTAACAATGCATGTATTAAATTGATAAACCATCTGCTTTCTCTCATCCCCCCGAGTTCTTGTCAACTTCTTGTCATCCCTGCCGCACCTTAGGCAATTATTCCAGTGCCTATCTAGCCACCGGTTGGGTCAATGATTGTATGTACACCACGATGGTCACCGGTAACATAACATACTTGCTCAAAGGAATGTTTGATGTTTCATGCATAGTAATGATATTATTAGATACATAAAAGGTACTGGGCGCCAACTGGGCGCTCGCTAGGCTTCGGATCTGATTCTGTGAGATGAAGCTTGAAGTTCCCCTGCTGACCTTGCAACAGGCGAATATCATATTGAAAACATTAAAAACAATGGAAGCATGCCTCAGAATCAATCTGCCAGTCAAAGTTGCATATGCCATTAAATATTCTCTCATTCAAGTCTTGGTCAATTCTGCTTCCCCGACTCGAAATTTGACATTTAAGTTATTCGCACTC
>QLOY01007799.1:0-11417 GCA_003313965.1 Megacollybia marginata
AAATCATTGATGTACCTGACACCCCGGTATATCCTCCACTTCCATCATTTATCAAGGCAGTGTCAAATCGAGCAGGTATTACAATGCCATGTTTGGTCGTTCGAGTAGGTTGGACATACAGAGAATCAGAAGTGCTTATGGCACTAGTGACAGGATCCTCTCGTACGTACTTAACTCTGTGCCATACTGGGACCGAACCAAACGGAATATTCATCGTTGCTGCAGTATCTTCAAGTTCCCAAACAGTGAGATGGGGATTGTTTGCGAGTGCAATAAAATGAGCCAGTGCAACCGAGAAGTGCTGGATGCCATAGTCAGGTAAAAGATTTATAATATGCACGTTCACAGATGGATGTTTCATCAGCTTGAGTTCACGCTCAAGATCAAGTCCTGGGGGACTCCATTCGACTTGTTTGGGTGCCGGTGACCCTGAACAACGCCAGGTTATGTAGTTTTCATGGTGGAATACTTTTTCATGACGCTCCAGCCAGAGCGTCATCTGTGAGTACTCGTCCTTTTTATTAGTTGCCCGATATGCATCCTTTGCCAGATCGATATGAAGTCGTTCCGTGTATTCTGTATTGAAGTTGTCGAGAGTGCCAAAGAGTTTGATTGATCGTATATAGTGGAGCATGAAATGGACTTTTGGAATGTTTGCTATAATAGAACCAATCATTTCACTTTCTGCTTTTTATTCGGCCATGTCCACTCTGAATGGTTAGAAAGTTGGTGCTGGCGAGAACTTGAAGCAGTATGCATGAATGCTACCTTCTTTGTCTGCTTGGCACGGTGAGCATTGGTTTGGGCCATGGACAGCTGATGTTTGCGTGAAGTTGAGTGCCTTACTGGTTTGGGTGATAATGGCTGTTGAGAGCAGTCCGAAGCGACACATGATGTTCCGTCTTCTGTACCCAGGTACGAGATGACGAACCAGATCTTCTGTCCGTCTTCTTGAAAGTCTCGTGCATTGGCCTGAAGGTATGTGTTGACTGCTAGGAAAAATCCTTCCCATTTCGTTTTGTCACCTGTGAACCTAGGTGGTTTCGCGACTTTGATTTTTACGGCCGATGGAGTGGTTGTGATGGTTGGAGCAGGTGGAGTATAGCCGACAGGGAATGCATCTGGTTCTATGAGGATGGTCCCAGTTCCTTCTTGTCATAAAAGAATGGTACCCATCATTCCTACTGTTGATTCGAATATTCGGACTATTTCTCCTATTGGTGTGTGTCTTGTTGCATTGCTATGAATTTCGTAGATCCCGTCTGCTAGCGTGTTTCCTCGAACCCTGGCAAAATATTTTTTGGTCGTTCGCCTTCTGACATATAGGGTGAGCTCGGCAATTACTCGGGCATCAGGTTGTCCTGCTGGTGGGAAGTAATAAGGTGGTTTTGTGGTGTCAATTTCAGTAGGGACTAAGGTTGATGCAGATGCGTCCATGTCTGTCATGTTTTAAATCGAACTTTCAAAGCTGATTTGGTGGGTGTTAATGTTCTGTGTCGTGGAGTGGAGATGGGTGTTTCTTTGACTGGTAGCTCTCGGAGCGAGGGTTGTGGTGTTTCTGGTTCTGGTGACTGTGGTGGAGTAAAGAAGCTTTCTTCGAAGGGCACCAGGATGTCTTCGGGGTCTTCGGCGAAAGTGTCAAGAAACTGGTATTCTTCTACTGCTTCTTCAAGAAATTCAGTTGAGATAACAATATCTTTTGGTTCGAAAGTTTTCCTGTCTGAGTCGTATCGAATTTCTGGAATGTATCCGACGTATACGTTACGATAAACGTGGTACAATCTGTCGGGTTGTACGTGAGTTACAAAGTGACTTGGTCCGTATATGTTATTGACGTATCGTGTTAAGTCAATCGGAGCTGATACTGGTGTTCCTCATTTCGTTAGACGGAGCAGTGTGGATGTGTTGGGTGTAGACGTGGCTGCGATCATGTTGTCTGATAGTGTCGTATATGGCTCTGAGGGTTTCCTCAACTGTGACTGGGTCGCTTTCTTTGATTAGTTCCTGTTGTAGGATGAAGCCGAAGAAATCTCTTTTGTCGTCCGTTAGGATGTTTAATGACCACAGTAAGTCAGCTGAGTGAATGTAGTGTGATTCTTTTTTGAGAGCTGCTCTGAGCACGCCCCAAATTTTTAAATAGTCTGTATTCGAGTTGCTAAAATGTCGGCAAGTGGTTATAAACCAATCCTCCAACCGTGCCTGTGACAGGTTTGCTATTCTCGTCTGAGTCTGAGAGATCGCCGGGGTGTCTCTTCGTCTGATTGTCGTTTGCATTTGTTGCGCCATGCTGGCATCTTCATGGTGCTGCGCTGAAATGTTTCTAACTCTGCTGCGAGGAGTTTGCCTTCTTCTGACTGATATGGTTCTGACGATGCTGCGGTGTCGAACCCAAAGCTTATGTCCGTATTGATTCCTCTGTCTGTGCTGTTGCTGTCTGTGCTGGTCCCGGTATGTTTGTAAAGATGTCCCCACTTTCCTCGGTTGATGTCATCAAACCGTTTCTTAAGATTTATGAAGGTTGCTAGAGGGATGTGAGAGGTGTACTCTATCGGGTTAGTGTTGGTGCTGCTATCGACGTATTCTTTGACTTCTGGTTCAGTTTCAGTGGCAATGCTATTATATGTCTTTCTTCGACTAATCCAGTCCTGTGTGAAGAGATGAGTGTAGTAGATTCTACTGATTCTCCCAGGTGTGTAATCGAACGGGGTGGAGAATCTGTTTATGATGTCGTTGATTCTTTGGTGGATGGCGATGTATGGTGTGAAATTAGAATCGAGTTGTGCTTGGTGGTGTCATCGGAGTGTTCGGTTGTTTTGGGCTATTTGTTGCCGTTCAGCTTCCGTGTGTGCCACTTAAAGCCGTTAGCAATTCAAGTTGTCTGCTCACTGTCGTTTGTCTTATTGGGGACTTCCCACTAGCCAACGGTACTACCAAGTAAGACGATGAGAGTTTACAGGCGGGTTGCTCCGATGTGACGGTTCTGTCGTACTCGAAGTTGTCGGTTGATGCGACGGCATCATTCGAGGCGATGCCAAAGGACTCAGAGGAGAGAGTAGATGATGAGGATGAGATAGATGCTGAGGACGATTTGAACGACTTCGGCGACTGTTAGAGGTTCGTGTGTGAGGAGTTGTTCAGTCGTGGTTGCGACTTTGGTGAGTGGAGTGATAAAGGTTAGTTTTGGTATTTTGTAAGGCGACAAGCACAATGAGAGCTTATCAGGCCACTCAAAGACTCGGAGAAACTTCTAATACCAAAACTAAAGAATACAGCGAATAGCTAAGGGTTTAAATACTAAATGGTTATCTGGTTGACAAGTAAGCGTTAGGTGGGATAGAGAGATAGCAAGGGAAAAAGATAAGCTATCTGTGCCGCATGTTCTGCGATAAGCTATCAGAAGTTAATTTAAAAGATAGTGGATAAGGGAAATGAAAGATAGCATGATATGAAAGTGAAATGAAATAGGGTTCTGATAAGACACGTGGGATAAGGCACGTGATTCGAGAAATTCGTAACAATATATCAGACCATATGCTAAGCAGTCGAAAAGGGGTTTTGCTATGCAAGATTTCATTGCCCTCAAGCTTGCGGCCAAAGAGCAACCAGTTAAATCAGATTTTGATGAGTTCTTCAAGAGGGCTTCAGAGGACCAACGCAATGTGAGTATCTCATGGCTGGATTGTAAACAGCGCTCATCCATCGGAAACAGAACTGGACCCAATGTGTAAAGAACGTCAAGAAACAGGTATGTATGTTGTTTACTAACACACGGCTCTGAAATTGGAAAGTAGACAATTTCTACAACGGAACTCTAAACACCGAAGACTATGACGCATTCATCACAGAACTAAAAAACTCCTTTGAAGATCCAAACCTACAGATAAACGCTACCAACGAGCTCAGACAACTTCGACAAGGAAAAGACTCTTTAACAGAGTATTTCACTAGGTTTGAACTCAAAGCAGCGACTGCAGGATATTGCAAATTGGACAATGTACTCATTGATCTCCTCAAAAACCAGGTATGACACGAGATCACCAGAGAACTATATCGAGGAGGAATATCCATCCTGACCCAATATGACGTGGTGAAACAAAGGCTATACAACATAGAAATGGCACTCAAAGAAGAAAAAATGAGATTCAGCGCCTTTCACACTGGAAAGCCTATACCGCCTCGACAACATGCACCGCCACAACGACCTACTCATACCACGTCAGAACATTACATGCTGGCCCAAACCTACGGAGGACAAGGACAACCCATGGACATCGATGCAGGATGAACCAAACGACTGCTCGAATGTCGACACTGCAAGAAAATGGGACGTCACCTCTCTCGAGACTGTAGAGGGGAATGTCCAGATTGCCACAACAAACACCCCGGTCGATATTGTCATCTCAAACCTCCACCCAAACGACCTTTCACCACATGCACATTGGAAACCATTGATTTTACACAAATCACAGACGAAGAAAAGGAACAGCTGAAGAAAGCTGCGGGTTTTTAGATGGGAGCAAAGCAGACGCAACTTCGTCATCCCCAGTTCAGGACTCTTATGCACATGTTTCTTGTCAGACATGCCCCGAGGCATTGTACAGTAGGAATACATCTTTTTCACACGCAAAAGAGTCCAGCGTCAAAACAGAAACCAGACGGAAGACAACAATCGAAGAAGTCAAAGACGAAGAACCTAACCTTCCTTCTTCGGGTCACTTCCAGGAACAACCACCGGAACAAAAGAAGCCAAAACCTTTTTCCTCATTATGGGTTCTATCACGACTACGGGATTTAGCCGCGGAAGCAGGAATAAGGACACTAAAGCAGTGGGTACATGATCAAAAACAACGAGAAGTAGACCAACACCTCGTCAAGAAACTGCTGAATATTCCAACCAACGAAGCCTTGGACTGGCTAGAAGACCTACACGAACCAAAGCGATTTATCTTCAGAACCACAAAAATGGATTGAGAGTTGAATGTCCAGATAGAACTCCAGGATCTAGAAAAGGGGACCAAGTATCAAACACAAGCGCTTCTTGATAGCGGCTGTACAGGCAGCTGCATCAGTCAACGGTTCACGAAAGAGAAAGGGTTGTCCCTACACAAATGGGAACACCCAATCTCGGCATATAACACAGACAGCACAGAAAACAATAATGGGAAAATCACACACTACGTGGAAATGAAAATGATTGTAGAGGGACATTCGGAAATCCGAAAGTTTGCAGTCACCAATCTGGGACGATCAGACGTATTCCTGGGACACGAATGGTTGAGCTTCCACAACCCAGAAATTGACTGGGATACTGGTTCACCAGATGCCCCTCTGCATGCGGGTACACGGAGCCGGAACCAGAAGACGTCAAAGAGGGAGACAGGATCTGGATGAAATACCCAAAACCATCTCGCAACGTATGAAGGAACAAAACATTCATGCAAGCTCATCAATCCATCGCCAATGCACTAGCAGAAGAATTCGAGAAGAACAAGAAAACAGACCCGATCCCAGAACAGTACAAGGGGTTCGAAGAAGTCTTTGAGAAAACCGAATTCGATACCCTACCCCCAAATCGACCTTGGGACCACGCCATAGAGTTAAAGCCCGGGTCAGAACCAACGGGATGCAAAGTGTATCCTCTCAACCTAGATGAACAAAAAGAACTCGACGCGTTCCTCGAAGAACATTTATGCACTGGACGTATTCAACCTTCTAAATCCCCTATGGCCTCACCCTTCTTCTTTATCAAGAAAAAAGACGGAAGACTAAGGCCAGTACAAGACTATTGGAAACTTAACAATATGACCATCAAGAACCGATATCCTCTCCCCCTTATTCAAGAGCTTATGGAAACAGGGACAGGACAGCCCTATTTTTAACGCTAGCTGACCAAATTTCAGTGTCCGACAGCCGTGCGGCATAGCAAGACCCCGGAAATCCTTACTCCATCATGCCAAAGCCTTTACTCCATCATGCCAAGGCCTTGGTGTTTGGTCTGCAAGTTGAAACCTTTTCCAAATCCGCATTGCCATTATGTAATACACACACCTATTTTGATGAAGCGCGTAGCACCCAGTTAACAATCAACTTCAATCCTCGTACTTCAGAAAAGGGAGGCTTCAAAATTGCCTTCTTTGGTACTTGCTCTGTGCTACTCTTAGATACCCTGTGCTGCAATCGGATATGTGCTAAGGCTTGCTTCCAACAGGATAAAGGTGGGAAAGACCAAGTTTGTCTGAGTGATCAGGTTCAGAAGCTTCTTATGGAGCTTCGCTTGGGCTCATGCCCTCATGACATTGGTTTGTTCCTTTGTTGACTCGTTTGAGAGTCCTACAATTGAAGTCCCAACTGTTACCTTTGTTGCAGCAGCACTCACAATTGGGCAGAACACAACAAAGGAGAAAGGAGATGTTCTTCTATTGGAGCAGCCCATTCAGGGAAGCTTTCTAAAATTCATTCACAATGGAAGTGCAGTCATTCTTTCTGTGCCAAATGCTGAGATGCGAAACATTGCTGAGTTTCTGTCATTCTCTCAGCATGTCCAGTATCTAAAGACAAAGAAGTTGGCATTCATATCCGATTTTCAAGGTAGATATAATCATTCGACATCACACATTGTTTCTGACTTGTACACTAGGAGATGGAAAGCTTCTAACAAATCCTCAAATCCTGACTGACCTGTAATGTTTTCTTTTGATGATGTATATAGTACTCAATTTTTTTTTCAGTGAGCTTGGTCAGAGTTTTACTTCTGCTAATATACCTGCAGGCTTTACCAGTTTTGAGGCTGATCATTTCTGTATGAAATATTGCTGACACAGAACTATCGGAGTGTTCCTTCTTGGAAGGATCCGAATGTTTGCCATCCATCTGTTGGTATCAATCCAGCTGAGACTATTCAAATTGATTAGATTGCTGAAGCAATTGAGTCTGATACCATTCCACAATACCTTGTGGTTATGCAACCTTCCTTATCACTTGTTTTTAACTTTCTGATCAAAGACTCTTACATAACATTGTTTATCACCGTATATTACAATAGAAGACTCTGAAACCTTAGTTCTAGTAAGATGAGAACAACTCGGCGCACAGGAGCTTGAAAGTTAATGTGGCGACCGTCGAGTCCTTGACAGGATAGAGTAATAACTTTGATAGGACGGAGTAAGGGTTTGGGGGTCTTACTATGCCGCATGGCTGTCGGACATTGAAATTTAATCGGAAAGTGTTAAAAATAGGGCTGTCCTGTCCCTGTTTCCATAAGAGCTAGTGAACAAGCTGAAAGGCGCCAAATATTTCACAAAGCTCGATGTACGATGGGGATACAACAACGTAGGAATCAAAGAAGGAGACGAATGGAAGGCAGTGTTCCTCACTAACCGAGGGTTATTCGAACCCTTGGTAATGTTCTTCGGGCTCACTAATTCACCCGCCACTTTCCAAAGAATGATGAATGAACTCTTACGAGACCTGATCAATACCGGAAAGGTCCTCGTCTACATTGATGATATACTCATCTTCACCGACAACCTGGACGAACACCGCAGACTTGTTTGTCAGGTCTTATCTACAGTCATTCACCAGTCCTTGGCACAGGACCAGTCCCTAACACATTGAATTTTTATACATCATTGCACACAGACACTGCTCAACTAATTGTACCACAAGTTGTATACATACTATGAGTATGTTATCCTAATTTCTCATGAGCTCAGGCATTCAGCACAAATGGTGAACCATGGAAGACTTGATATTTTGGACTGTTAAGGCTCAGCTTTAAGTAAAACTTGTAAATAAATTATTCTGTGCTTATATTTGATCAATATACATCTAAATCAATGATTTGTATTAATTGGAATGTACAATATACAAGGGACAAGGGGTCATTTCAAGGAGAGGTCAGTGTGACCATAGTGTGACCCTGCCAAAGACATTGGCAAAGCGTGACATGCCAAGGATCAGTTTTGTCACATTTTGGACTTGTTGGCTAAAATCAGGCTCCATACATCGTTTCGGTCAGCCAACACCCCAAATTAGGGCGCAACAATCAATTTCACATCCTTGGCCAATATTTGGTCAAATTTGCAGACATCTGAACTGGGTTATTTGGTCATGTAGGACTGATTTAAATTTGGATGTGTCAAGGACTGGTGAATGACTGTATCCTCAGCACCAACAAACTTTATTTAAAACCGGAAAAATGCGAATTCGAAAAACAACAAATAGAGTTTTTAGGACAGAAGGCAAGGTCGAGATGGACCCGATCAAGGTCAACGGCATTCGAAAATGGCCAGTTCCTAACAACAAGAAGGAGCTGCAACAATTTCTAGGGTTCTGCAACTTTTACAGGAGATTCATTAAGGATTACAGTAAAATTGCGAAACCCATGACGCAGCTAACCAGAAACGATACATGGAAATGGGAAACGGAACAGCAAATGGCCTTCGACACCCTAAAGGAAACCATCACGACAGCACCTTGCCTTCGCATACCCGAAGACGAAGGACAATTTAGAATAGAAGAAGATGCATCAGAAGGAGCGATCGGTGCAGTAATTTCACAACAGATAGAAGGCAAATGGCACCTGGTTGCCTTCTATTCCAAGGCGCTTTCACCCACAGAACGAAATTACGAGATCTACAACAAAGAGATGCTCGCCATCATGGAAGCCTTGGCAGAATGGAGGCACCTGGTGCTAGGAGCCAGACAAACCTTCGAGATCTGGACAGATCATCAAAACTTACAGTACTTCCGACAACCACAGAAACTTAATCGACAACAAGCCTGCTGGGTCACGGAACTAGCGGACTACAACTATACCCTACATCACAAACTGGGCAAACAGAACCAACGGGCAGATTTATTATCTAGAAGGCCAGACCACGACATGGGACACAAAGACAATGAAAATGTCGTCATGCTAGCGCCCATGACCTTCAGGGCGTTAGAAGCAGTTGTGATTCATGATCCACCAGAATACCTACCAGAGCTAAAAGACCCGTTACGAAAAATAGATCCTTCAGCCAAACAAGCTCTGGAAGGTAAAGACAAGGAATGGAAAGAATCAGATGGGCTAATCTTTTACAACAATCGCATATACGTGCCAAAAAACCACAAACTACGTGAATGAATCATCCACGACCACCATGACAATCCCTTAGCAGGACATCCAGGGAGATACAAAACCCAGGAGCTCATTCAACGAAATTATTGGTGGCCTCAAATGCAGAAGATGATTAGCTGATACGTTGATGGTTGCATCAAATGCCAAGAAGATAAAATTGATCGACAACCGTTACATGCCCCTCTTAACCCACACGACATACCTAAACAACCTTGGTGCAAGGTCACAGCAGACATGATTGGACCCCTCCCCGAATCCAATGGCTTCAATGCAATTGAAGTATTCACTGACACCTACAGCCATTGCATACACGTCGAACCCACACACATAGAACTCAGCGCAGAAGGGTTCGCCAATCTCGTACGAGATAGGGTGATCAGATACCACGGTCTTCCAGAAGTCTTAATATCAGATCGAGGACCCCAAACAGTGGCTAAAGCATGGGACCAAATATGTAAACAACTTGGCATCAAACAGCATCTATCCACAGGTTACCACCCAGAAACAGACGGCCAAACGGAAAGGGCAAACCAAGAAGTAGAAGCATACCTCTGCCTATTTGTCAACTATCTACAAGACAACTGGAGTGAATGGTGTGCCATCATGGAATTCAGTTACAACAATCGAGTTCAAATCGCCTTTCTTCGTTGATCACGGTTATCACCCTTACACCGGCACAGAACTACAAAGAGATCAAGTACCTTCAGCCACAGAATGGGTAAAACGACTCTCCAATGCAAGACAGGAAGCAGAAGCGGCTTTGGCCCTAGCAAAGGCCGCAATGAAACAACAATTCGACAAACACCGCTCCGAATCTCGAGAATACAAACCGGGAGACCTAGTATGGCTAGAAGGCACGAATATCAAAACCCAACGACCGGCCAAGAAATTAGACCATTTACGATATGGACCCTTCGTGATCATAGAGAAGGTGGGACAAGCAGCATATCGGCTCAAACTACCACAGAATCCTACCTGGCGATGAAAACATGATGTGTTCAACAAAAAGCTACTTAAACCCTTCACCAAACCCTCCTTCGACATCCAACCTGACGAACCACCACCACCACCAGATTTAATTGAAGGAGAAGAGGAATTTGAAGTTGAATCTATCATCGACAGTCGCAAAAAGGGTCGGTATATTGAATATCTGGTCAAATGGAAAGGCTTTTCTGATGCAGAAAATTCCTGGGAACCTTGTGGAAACGTCCGACATGCCAAAGAAGAAGTGGATGACTTTCACAAAAAACACCCTCACAAGCCGAAACCAACATCTACAAATCAAGGAATCATCATCACATCCAACCGAACCATCCTCGATTCCTTCAAACCAATGTTCCAATTCACAACACCATCATGGGGAAGGGGGGTAATGTTACGAATTTCTCAAATCACGTGCCTTATCCCACGTGTCTTATCAGAACCCTATTTCATTTCACTTTCATATCACGCTATCTTTCATTTCCATCTTTTAAATTAACTTCTGATAGCTTATCGCAGAACATGCAGCACAGATAGCTTATCTTTTTCCCTTGCTATCTCTCTATCCCACCTAACGCTTACTTGTCAACCAGATAACCATTTAGTATTTAAACCCTTTGTATTCTTTAGTTTTGGTATTAGAAGTTTCTCCAAGTCTTTGAGTGGCCTGATAAGCTCTCATTTTGCTCGTCGCCTTACATATATAAGTAGATACTTACCTTTCAGTTGTTGCAGTAGCCTCACGGCTGTCAGCAGTCAAAATACGCACTGTCCGACGACCACTACCCTGCGAACTACTTCCCAAAGAATCCAAGGCCTCTAGTTTAGTGGCTTTGTCAACAGAGGCTGGTAATCGTGACACATGGCTGTCCATGTAACTGTACAATTCATCATGTTCACTATAGATGGTCAGTAAGAGAAAGACAAAACAAGAACACATACAGAGGATCCACCCGTGGCTGTAGTTCTTTTGCAAAAAATACGCTAAAACCCCAATTTGCCTTTTGCAAAAGGAACTACCAGCCACTGCTGTAGTTTTGCGGCACTTCTCAGCAGTCCGGCACTCTGGCATGCCTATTCTTAGAAAGCAGAATAAATAGAATAAAATACAGAAAAATCAGGAAAAAATCAGGGAAAAATATCTTATAGCTCCCCTACCAATGGGGAAGGTCAGAAGGACCTTATTAGGCAAGCCTTGACTGTGGGAACTTTCGACTTCCTTATATGGGCAGATGCAGAATCTTAGTGTGATTCTAATGGTGATGTCCATTTGAAGTCATTGAAAGGGACATGCCCAGATTAGGCAAGTTGTGAC
>QLOY01007811.1:0-11881 GCA_003313965.1 Megacollybia marginata
TCTATGCAAAAGCTCTTTGGAAAGCTGTCAGTAATTTATGCATAGATGCTACAGCATCTGGTGCTGCCCAAGTTGATCGATATTGGGCATTTTGAGACGTTTCATCCTCTTGAGGAGCAGAATGCAGGGGAGACACAGAATCACCTGGCGTCAACAATGCAGAGCTGAATATAGAATTTTTCTGGGGACGGCTCTGAGGTGGCAATGGACTTTGAGGCAAGCGAGCATTTTGAGGTGAGGAAGAGCTTCGAGGTGAAGGGGAACTTTGAGGTTGCTGAGCAACAGTGTTTGCTCGTTGGGGACTAGGGCAATGTAGTGCTGAAGAGATTGAAGAAGTTGAGTGCAAAGGAAATAGGGTGGATGGACGAGGAGTGACCGGAGGTATAGGAGACAGTGAAGGGGTGAAGATGGACTGTGCAGCAGACAAATAAGATGGATTCAGTGGAGACACAGTGTTAGCTGGATGGATTATATTGGATAGAGCCCCAGAAGACGGCCATCCCACATTAAGTGGGTTGGGCTGAATGAGTTGTGCTGGAATGGAGAAGGGAGTGAGGATGGGGGTTGCTGAACCGGCCATGAGCCATGAGAAGTATAAGGCCAGCTCTGTGGAGTTGGCGTGGTCGATTGAGCAGTAGACGGCCAACACAATGACTGTGTAGATGGAATTGGCGGAGGGAATGAATCTCTGTTGGGCGTGATTTGAGGTGAGACAAAGGACAGGAGAACAATGATTCGTTTATGAATATTTAACAGATAAAGACTATATATATTCAAACCCCTCAAACCCTTCATTCTCCTCTGCTTCCGCGCCAATATCACGTCCAGCAAAGTGGTCATGGTCTGTGATTCCAATCGCTTCCAGGAACTCACAAGTACGAAAAGCAAACACATAAGTATCCCAATACCACTGTGCCCTCTCTCGTGATATCTGGTGTTGTTCCTGAAGCATTGAGATGAAGCTAGACTCCAGAGAGTCGCTGGGAATGGGGTTCATCCAGTGTCGCTCTGACTGCTGCTCTATGGTGAATGGGAACACTTCCTGCCCAAAGCAGACGGTTTGTCCGGGCTATCACAGTGCTCTTGAGAACAATAGGCGGTCATTCAGATGGTGCAGGGCCAATTGGAGTGGACTGCAGCCATCTGCTGGTGGGGGAAGAAAGACCAGGTGGTAGAGAGGTCTCTCTATCAAATGGATGGGTGACAATGACATTAGGAGCACCAGGTGAGTTGGAAAAGGTGTTAATGATGGGATTGACGCTAATATGCCAACCAGGTGAGTGGCCTCCCAGAGATCGCGAGGGAGACTGCAACCGAGATGGAGATTGAGGCACAGCACCGGTGGCAGGCCAGTCTGGAAGTGAATATTGAATGGGAGCTGTAGCTGCACGGCGAGAAGGTGTAGATATGGCACGAAGGGGTGTAGACGTTGTGGTAATACGAGGTGTCGCTGCGGCCATAGAAGCTGCGGCAACACGAGGAGGTGTAGATGGAGGGAAAACCGTTCTGCTATGCACTAACAGTACATACCTTGTGGTGAAGGATATAAGGCATACCTGGAAGATCCCGACCACTATGCAAGGCCTCTTTTTGTATTTCTGCCACAAGATCAGCTCCCTTACCCATCATGAACAGAAATGCGGATTGAAAATGCCTGAAAGCAACATAGGAGCGGTATTGGGGAGAAGCACTCAAAGTAGCGCTAGCAAGAGCACTGATGGAGGGTGTTAGCTCCGGACAGAGTCCCATACGTCACAAAGCCACTCACCGAGATGCATAGACACCTGGCCGCTGACCCGTCAGGACAACGAAGTACTCTGCATGCTCAGCCTCCATCTCTGAGCATGCCCTCTGGAAATTCGCATTGTTTTTGAAGGCGTCAAGCATCCTGGTGGGTCTGAGAAGATAGACGTTGTCCACTTGTGGTTGGAGAAGGTCATAGACCCGTTGCGCTTGTTCTTCATTACTACATTGTATGACCATAGGAAACGGTGCCCCTCCCACTCCTCCTTTTACCCAAGGCCTGTCGAAATCCAACCAAACAGATGACGGCGGAAACTGAAAACTCACGCAGCAGGATACACACCTGGAGGGTGTGAGATGTTTGCAGTGGCTGTTGGAACAAGAAAGACAAATGATCGGGCCATCAAGGATGCAGGTAACGCAAGACAGCAAAGCATGGGTGAAGGTCAGTAACAAAGGGTAGCCAAACAAATGATGCTCGGCTGCTGAGATTTGTGCGCAGAGAAGTACTGAGCAAGATAAAGTCGATAGATGTCTTGAATAATGCGTTACATTCTACGTATAGCTTGTCTAGCAAGTTCGACGTTGACAGGCATGCTGCGAGGTCGCAAGGGTTGCAGGGTTTTGAGCTCGTTCTTCGTGTAGTGTTCAGGATACAGGACTTTGCAACAACAACGACAGAGATCATAGGCAGCCCAATACCCATCACTTTCATATGTTTTGCTATGGAATAAGACCCCCGTAAGTTGTTGAGAATGGAATACCCACATTAGTAATCTGTGAAGTTGCCCCTTCCTTCGCAACCGAGCCCGGTTTTCACGCCTGTACTTCTCTTCTGAGTCTTTCTGTGCCTCCTTGAGATTGGCTTGTTCCTTTAGAGACAATTTCTGACGCTCAACATGCAATCTGCAACCACCCAGCAGTCAAATAAGGCAAAGACAATGTCAGGCCTACCTTTGCATGGATTCTCGAGCAGCCTCCTGTCGCACAGCAAGATTCCTTAGGACAAGTGAGTAAAGGTTATTCAGAAAGAGAAACGCAGTGACTTACTTGGCTGTATACCTCTTATTAGCTTCACGGCGAGATGCCATTCTCTCCTCGTTGGATAGGGCAGGACGGCCGCGTTTTTTGGAAGGAGGAATAGGCTCTGAAGGTTCCGAGTCCATGATATCCTCAAAATGAATATGAGGCTCTTTTCCTGTCAGTTGGGTGTGTAGTTATGAGCGTATAGACAATGGATAGGGGCTGCAATAGTCGTGAAATACAAGTGGAATAGCCTTGAATAACAAGATGAAGGAATCTACAAGTGGGATAAACTCACATACCTGAATTGCTGTTGGCTATAATATGTTTGTTTGGTGCCGGCGATAATACTGGTTCAAACACAATGGTCGGTGAACAAGTTGTACTATGGATATGTGACATACCAGTCATCAACTTCTGCTTACATAGCCAGTTAACGACTTTTATTCCCCAGGGCCTTAGTACAGGACCCAATGAGAGGGGATACAATCAGAAGAGATGCATAGTATGTAGTAAAACTAGATCCAAATACAAAGACCTGTCTGTTGGACCAGTATCTGGCTGCGAAATAGGAGAAAGCCCTATGTTATGGGTTGGAAGCACACGTGAATTTCAGGCGGTTACAAGATGAATGGGAGCACATTGAGCATTTATTTAGCACTCTATCAAGTCTGCTACAGTTGGTATTCACTGCAGAGCCCTCTCCCAGGCAGTATCCTTCTTTCTTTCGTTCTCCGCCCATTTGAGGGGATGAGTCAAACGCAAGGTTTCCTCTGTCATGAATTCGTTTTCCACAAAGCGGAAAAGAGGTCCCGCTGCGTACTGGGTCATGGAGAGGCGTTGATCTCCTGGCTGAATTGCTGTATTCGAGTGGGTGCAGGATGCGGATAAAATGAGAGCAGTACTGGCAGACGGAAACTCAAGAACAACCTTGGCTTCTTCAAGGACTAGATGAGCACTGCGAGTGTGGTCAAAGCGACCCAAAGCCTTCACTGCGCAAATTCCACCACCCAGATTGTTGCTGTCTAGATGAGGAAAACAGCAGACATTGCCGCCAAAGTTCACGGTGCAGCCAGGAAAAACGCTGCGTGAAAAGGGCTGGGGAAGAAGCTCAGGGCGGTTTTGGTAGAGTTGTTGAAGTGTATTCTGGTAGAAGCTGAAGAGATCAGGGTACCAGGTCTGAAAAGCGGCTGTAGAGATGAAATGAGAGGGGTCAAGCGCGAACAGCAACTGACCTGAATCAAAGTGGGCGAGCCGTTGGATGTCAGGATCGCTGGTGATCCTCTCAATGATGCCGGCAGCGCTCTTGCTCAGCCGAAGTCGACAGGGGGCCTTCAACCCGATACTGTGGTGAATACCGAAGTTGATAGCGGGAAAAGAACCCCGTTTATGGGGTCCGGGTGCGCTGATGTTGCAACTGAGCTCCATAACCTGCTCAAAGCAGCGGTCTGCAGCAGTGAGATAGCTCGCATCGTTGGGGAAGCCCGTGAGACAACCGAATAGACGATGTTGCTGATCTAGCAGTGCAATGGGCTTACCAGAAAAGCTAACATATTCGAATCCTTCACTTAATAGCTGAGCAACTGTTCGAGGAGGGAGGGGAGCGTGAAGGAGGGGATTCGCACGAGGACCAGTCATAGCACCGCGAACATGGCGCATTTCTGGCATATTGAGATTGATGTAAGCCAGTGAAGCTTCGTGAATGACGCGGTCGATGGTTTTTTGGCTAGGGGGATGGCCGTGTAGTGCTTTGTCTCGCTGGCGACGTGCTCGGCGTCGAATATGTGCGGGGCTCTGTCTAGACGGAGGAGGAGGCTGAGCTGGTAGAAAAGACGCATCTCCGATGTGTGTGGGGTCTAGATCATCTGTTTCGTGTTGATATGCTTGCTTCAACACGTCAGCGAGACTAAAGGTAGTACAACGGACGATGGTAGCGGCTTCCATTGTCATACAGGACTGGGTTGGCCTTCGTTATCCGGGCGTCCCAGGTACTGAGACTGAACGGACACGTTGGCACAAGAGCGACAGTCAACTAAGTCACATGACCTTATATCATGCATATCAAAGGCCAACTGACAACAGGCAAAGTCCAGCTCACCTCCTAGTCTCGAGGTCAGTCGCTACGACAGACCTTATCTCGCTCACAAATACAACGACGGAAGAGGTTAGTTCACCATGAAACGCTCACTGCGATACAAGGTAAGTTTTCCTTTTCGTTCTGTAGTCCTGCTGAAATTTCCAGGCTTACACTCATCTGAACGTCGTACACTGCAGGACATGCAGGCGTTTGTCGAACATGAATGGTGCCTACAGTCATTTGCTGATCCCGACGAAGATGAAGATGACGCTGAGAGACTGGATGCAATTTTGACGGGCCGTGAAACAATTGAAATTAGTCATGCTGGAGGTGAATTGGAGGAGGTCTGGGTGGATTTTAAAGAGGAAATATTCAATCAGAAACGGTGGGGCTCATTCGTTTCAAAGAAGGGGGCTGATCATGTTTTACTCAGGCAATTTCGAAGAGACACCTGTATGCGTCATGATCGCACTCAGCGACGTGTAGAGGACTTTGCGACAGATATGGATGCGATGACAGACACATACATGAAGTGGAGAGCCAGTCGTGGCCCTGCTGGCTGGGAAGATACGTCTTTTCCCAGTGATTCCACTGAAGACAATGTCTCTACACGCAATATCCGTATTCTAGACATCTTCCGTGATTCAGACCTACTCTACGTGAAAAACGAGCCAGTGACTGCAGCACTTTTCCGACATGGTCTTATTCCTTGTGCCCCCAAATGCCCCTCCCTCGCTGTGACAATCAGAACAATGGAGATTTTCCGCCTACAATGCCTCTGCTGTCCCCGTCTATCAACAGTCCTTTGTCCGCTTTCTTTGTGATATGCACCTCCTGCCAGTCCAGCCTTACCTCTACCAACAATTTGCCATCTGCTTTGCGGTTTGTCAGTCAGTGCGCCAGCGCGTGGAGAAAGCCATTGGCTTCACCGGTGATTACTGGCACATTCAACACTCTTGTCCGGCATGCATGCATCGATTAGAAGCGGAGGAGCTGCGTTATTCCATGCTAGTCACATACGATGGGAATGATTCCGCCAAGCGGGTTCTGAGGCGGAGACGAAACGACGATGGCTCTGTGGGGTCTATAAAGGAGCGCATAGACGAGAGAAAGGGAACGGGGGATTATTTTCTGCCTCGCGAAGAGGTGGAGGAGTGGTCCAAGGAGAACATGCAGGACCTCATGACAGCAGTATGTTTTCCTACCGCTCTCCACTATTCACTGACTCATATCTAGTTCAGGTCACAGAAGAGTACGAGAAGAACCCATGCGACGATTGCTGGCAGAATATGGTCCACGATATGTCGTTGAAGGCCTGGGGTATATTTGATGAGACCGGGATGTTCGTATCACTGTGTTGACACGGATTCATTCTCATAGCGACAGATATGGTTCGAAGTGGTGAATTGTGAGTCCCCTTCTCGTCTCAATGCTTTACTCATAGTTTCAGGGCAAAATACCCGCTTGCCGTTGTGGCTCACCTTCTCAAGACGTTAGGAAAGGGCTTATGCGGCGGATATGACATTGGGTGTAAGCTCCGCAAGACAATCAATCGCAGCCGTTTGCATGATCTTGCCCTGGCGCTTCAGTTCGATTCTGTTGTGGGGCTGTTTCATGGCCATGCCCATAACCGTCTCTGCCAGCTGCGCCACTTGGGTACCTATATCAAAGGAATGGGAATTGAGGATTTAGAAGGCTGTGAGCAGTTTTTTGCACGTACGAATGAGCTGGCAGCGCTATTTCGGTATGGCAGTGTGTTCCATTGCCATCAAGCTTTGCGGCTTTTCTTCGAACATTTAGATGAAGTTGATACCTACGACGCACTCAGTATGTGTTCTTTCATCCAGCAGGAATGCTCATTAACGTATGTGGCGCAGGTCGCTTTCTTGTGGACAATTACAAACAAGCGCTTGAAATCATTGAGACAACACCGCCTGCTGCTTCTCTGTATCCTGGCGGTTCCGCTGCAGAGTTTGAGTCCTGGCTGGAGGAGGAGTTCACGTACCTCTCTAGTAAAGACTCTACGCCACCAGAGGAGCAGTGGAGAATTGACTACTACAAGAAACTGGTGGCTCTGCGCGATTACCAGTAAGTGCTGGATTTGTGGCATATATTTAACAATGTCCTGGTATAGAAAGCAGCTGGATGCAGCCCAACGCCAGTTCATTGGCTATAAAACTGGTGAAAAAGATCGTACCGCATCAGTGGAGACCACATGTCGCCATGCACTCGAAAAGCGTGATACAGTATTGCATGAAGTCCAATTCCTCGAGAAGACGCATGGAGTAGAGCCTCGCTGGACTGAGGATTGTGGAGAGTGGGTGAAAGCAGCAGATCTCAGCGCTATGCAGCGATATCAACAGGCGTTGGATCGGTTAGAGGGGCTGGTGGTTTCGCGGCTCTTTGAATTGACAAAAGTCAACATGTCACATACTGGTGCGTTATATGCGCTTTCTGACCATGACTAACATTCAATAAGGGTACAAAATGCGAAAACACATAGCCAAGGCGCTGAAGACACGCTCTCAAGCAGTACGCAATGCCCTGGAACGCTATAACCAAGCTGCTGCCTCCCTCCATCCTCCTAAGCCACGACTTACTTGGGAAGAAGTTGTTGAGTACACGTTTGTGTCTCAATTTGACTTACTACGACAGGCATGTAGAGAGGACATCTCCACCAAGCCATGGGCCACGCCAGCGGGTCGTCTGGCGCTAGACGCGTTCTTCAAGGCAGAGAGAGCTTGAGAAGAAGTGCAGAGGCTGAATGTCGAGATTCCGCGCTTCTTAACATGGATGCGTGATGTAGAGAGCAGTCTACAGTCTGCTGCTGAACACTATTCTTTGTTGGACCCCATCTTATCCCACCACATCTCTCTCTATCGCCTCTCACGCTGCCGATCTCACAGGGGTCAGAGAAAATGCCTCACATCCTTATCTCAGCTGCAAGGATTCACAGGAAGCCTTTCCACTGGTAAAGCGCTGCATCCCTTGCCAGTACTCTCTCAGCACTCCTCGCTACCGCATACAGAAGTTCAGCGTGAAGAGCAGGATGAGGAGAGTGACGAGGAGGATGTGGATGCTGAGGTAGGCGCTATCTTTGAGACGGTGATATCTATGGCCACCGACTACCCTACTTCAGCTATTGCAGACCCATAGGTAGAGTTCTGTATTCATTCTGTATTCATTATTGTAGTATAATTACAGTGTTAATACACTGCATTGATTCTCTTGAGGAAGGCCTACTGTACTTACTATGACGGTCACGTTCCTGCTGCTACACGGCTTCTAAGTGGCTTGTTTTCCAGTGTGCTTTTGGTGTACCAAGCCCTGAAGGCAAAACCGGCCTAAAGTGACGTGATGGAACACCCGGACCATCATGTCTTATTAGGCGAGTTAAGCGGGATTATCAGGTGGTGATTGTAAGAGAAAATGATCGACCGAAGTCTATCTGGAAGTTTTCCAAAAATTTTTTCCAAGTCCCCGTTCCGAAGATCGGAGCCTCGCGATTGACCAAAGTCAACGCTGCCAAGGTCTGGGTTTATTCGGGAACCGTTGGTGGAATTCGTCGATTAAGTCCTGTGAGTGACCTAAGTTGTCGGCACCTACCCATGAAAACTCATCATCCGTTCCTTCATAACCTGCCCATCAGACAAAGTATCGGATTGGAACTCTGCACCGACGGTCCCGCTTGGAGTCTAATATCTCGGAAACTTCGTATTCGAGGTCTCCTTCGATTTCAACCGGCGGCGGAGGTTCGGGAACTCTGTTAGGGATGTTGAATGCGGGTATATACGGTTCAACTTGGGAGACTGGAAATACCGGGTGAATACCACAAAGGTAATTCGGAAGTCAAAGGGTGACCGAGTTTGGATTCGGACGTCCGATGACTTCGAAGGGACCGAGAAGTTATTCCGCAAACTTGCAGGTCAGTCGAGTTGTGGTGATGAACTCTGCAGAGACGTAGGCCTGTGATCCCAGAGGGAAATTGTGGGTATTGGCTCTGCGTCGGTTTGCAGTCTTCTTCATGGATTCCTGAGCATTGAGGAGCTGCGCTTGAAGGAATTCCAGAAGGTAACCGCAAAGTCGCGGGCCGGAGCCGATGCGACATCTACGTCCTTGGAGAAGGTGAAACGCGGGTGATAGCCTTTGTTAGCAAAGAAAGGTGACACACCGGTTGAAGCGTTTTCGGCCGAGTTGAGAGCAATCTCGGCGAGCGGAAGGAGTTCGTCCCAGTTGTCTTGTTGATAAGTGCAGTAGACACGGAGGTATTGTTCCAACGTTTGGTTCATGTGTTCCGTTTGCCCATCGGCCTCCGGATGATAGCCTGCGGTAAAGTGAAGTTTGATATCGAGGATCTTACCAAGTGCCATCATGAAGCGGGAGATGAAAACGGAGCCGCGGTCGGAGGTAATATGCTCTGGAATACCATGCTTTGAGAAGACGTGGACGAGTAAGAGACGAGCAAGGTCTTCAGAAGTGACGTCCTTGGATGTCGGAATGCAAATGGTAAACTTTGACATGCGATCGACAACAACAAGGATGGAGTCGAATCCACAGACCGGAGGAAGGTCGGTGATGAAGTCCATGGAAATGGAGTGCCATTGTCGGGCAGGGATTGGAAGTGGTCGGAGAAGACCATAAGGACGATGGTGAGGGTTTTTGTTTCGTCCGCAGTTAGTACAAGACTTAACATATTCACGAACGAAGGTTTGGACACCAGGCCAGACATAATGTTGACGAACCCGAGCCAGAGTCCGATTCATTCTGAAGTGTCCCAAAAGGACATGGTCGTGATGAATCTGTAAAACTCGGACTTTCAGTGAAGGATCGTCGGGAACATAAATACGACTGTTAAGATACAGAAGGCCTGTATCATCACCGATAGTCCATTGTCTGGGGACAGCGGATCTGGCTTTGGCGAATCCGGCGGACGATTTCGGATCGTCCGGATATGCTGCAAGGATGTCGGAATGGAGAGTTTCGATGTCGAGAGTCTCGGATGCACGGAGTACAACTTCTTCCAGTAGTGTTGCTCAGAGGGAAGCAGCGAGTTGTTCTTGAACAAAGATGGGGCATTCATTCTGAGGGTTGGCGATTGAAAAAGAACTATCCCCTTCTTTAAGGTATACGTCCCATCGGCGGGTTAAAGCATCGGGCTTGCCTCCGAGCTTTCCTGGTCAGAACGAAATTTTGATGTTGAACTGGTTTAGGAACTCGGACCAGCGATACTGTCAGCGAGTGAGTATTTTAGTGGTAGTGAAATACTCAAGATTTTTGTGATCCGTAATGACCTGGATTGGAATTTCGGAACCTTTTAGATAGTGTCTCCATTGATGGAAGGCATCGAAAATGGCGAGGAGTTCTTTGTCATGCGTATCGTAGTTGAGTTCGGCACCGACAAAGGTTCGAGAGTGAAAAGCGATCGGATGCAGTTCGCCATCGGAGGCGATGGTGGAAAGAATTGCCGCCAGGGCATAGTCGGAAGCGTCGGTTTCAATGACGAGCGGTTGGCCCGGAATGTAATGTGAGAGAATCGGGGCCGATCGGAATGCAGTTTTGAGTGTGTCGAAGGACTTCTGGCAATCTTCGGAAAAGACCCACGGAGTGTTCTTGTGAGTGAGTCGGGTTAGCGGAACTATGATGTGAGAGTAGTTATCGATGAAGCGACGATAAAAATTGCAAAAGCCGAGGAAGGATTGAATGTCTTTTACCTTCCGAGGAGTTGGCCATTCCGTGATAGTACGGACCTTTTTCTCATCCATAGTCAAGCCCGAAGGCGACAGGATGAAGCCGAGATACTCCATGGTCTGAACGTGGAATTCGCATTTCTCGGTGCCACAGAACAAGCGGTGCTTGCGGAGTCGTTGGAGGACTTCGCGGACATGCTTGCGGTGATTGGATAAGTTATCGGAGTAGATCAGAATATCATCTAGATAAACAACAACGCACACATCAATTAAGTCTACGAGAACTTCGTTGATAAATTGTTGCCAAACCGAAGGAGCGTTGCATAGTCCGAATGGTACCACTAGGAATTCGAAAGAACCCCATTTGGTACGAAGCGGTTTTCCATTCATCGCCGTCGGCGATCCGGACTAGATGGTATGCATGCTTGAGATCGAGCTTGGTGTAATATCGGGCTTTGGTGGGAGCGTTGAGGAGATCCACAACGAGCGGGATCGGATACCGGTTCTTCTGGGTGATGGTATTGAGTCCCCGATAATTGACGCATAGTCGGAGGGCTCCGCTTTTCTTTTTGATGAAGAATACGGGAGCTCCGGCAGGAGAGCGACTAGGTCGGATAAAACCGTTTTTGAGGTTTTCGTCAAGGAAGCTCCGGAGCGCATCGGTCTCGCTCAGGCTTAGTTGATAAACACGGCCAAAAGGTGGGGTTTTGCCGTCTTCGATGTCGATCTTCAAATCATCACCCCATGCTGTAGACCCTTTGCAAATGCTACAGCCCAAGCCAGCAAACCATTTGCAAATGCTATAGGCCAAAAATAGCAGAGGCTCGGCACTGTTACATGGCATGCAGGCAGCCTGCACGGCATCCCGGCATGTCTATTCTTGGTTATTGTTTGTTTATATCGTCAATAAATCCAATAAAATCCAATAAAATCACTAAAAATCACTAAAAAATCACTAAAAATAAAATAAAAATTATTATGCAGCCCTGTCATGGGAATGACCTTATTAGGCAATGTCCAAGTGTGAGAGCATTTAAAAATAGATATATCATTAATAAATCCAATAAAATCACCATAAAATCACTAAAAATAAAATGAAAATTATTGTGCAGCCCTGGCATGGGAATGACCTTATTAGGCAATGTCCAAGTGTGAGAGCATTTAAAAATAGACATATTGTCAATAAATCCAATAAAATCATTAAAAATTATTGTGCACTTGTGAAACCCACCAACCAAGACTCATGTTAGCCTACTTTTGCCTACTACCTTTCAAATACTTGATCACTATTTGCACATGACCTTATTTTGGCCAAATCATCTTTTTGTTTATCTTTGTTTATCTTGTGAAT
>QLOY01007813.1:8036-26200 GCA_003313965.1 Megacollybia marginata
GTTTTATGGAAGTTATCCACTTCTTCTTTGGCATGTCGGACATTTCCACGAGGTTCCCAGGAGTTTTCTGCATCAGAAAAACCTTTCCATTTGACCAGATATTCAATATACTGACCTTTTTTGTGACTGTTGATGGCTTCAACTTCAAACTCTTCTTCTCCTTCAACTAAATCTGGAGGTGGTGGTGGTTCATTAGGTTGGATATCGAAGGAGGGTTTGATAAAGGGTTTAAGTAGTTTTTCATTAAAGACATTGTGTTTTCATTGCCAAGTGGGATTTTGTGGCAGTTTAAGTCAATAGGCTGCCTGTCCTACTTTCTCCATGATTGTGAAAGGTCCATGTCGTAAATGATCTAGCTTCTTAGCAGGTCGTTGTTTGTCCCTTCTAGCCATACTAAATCTCCAGGTTTATAATCTCGTGATGCTGAGCAGTGTTTATTGAATTGTTGTTTCATGGCTTCCTTTGCTAGGGTCAAGGCAGCTTCCGCTTCTTGTCTCACGTTGGAGAGTCATTTAACCCACTCAGTGGCTGAAGGTACTTGGTCTCTCTGTAATTCCATTCCGGTATAAGGGTAATGATGAAGGGTGATTGTTTCGTTATGGAATGAACTCGATTGTTGTAACTGAATTCCATGATAGCGCACCATTCGCTCCAATTGTCTTGTAAGTAGTTGACGAATAGGCAAAGGTATGCTTCTACTTCTTGGTTTGCCCTTTCTGTTTGGCTGTCCATTTCTGGGTGATATCCTGTGGATAAGTGTCGTTTAACCCTGAGTTGTTTGCATATCTGATCCCATGCTTTTGCTACTGTTTGGGGTCCTCAATCTGAGATCAAGATTTCCGGAAGACCATGATATCGGATTACCCTATCTCGTACGAGATTAGCGAATCCTTCTGTGCTAAGTTTCATGTGTGTGGGTTCTATGTGTATGCAGTGGCTGTATGTATCGGTGAAGACTTCAATTGCATTAAAGCCATTGGATTTGGGGAGTGGTCTGATCATGTCTGCTGTGACTTTTCGCCATGGTTGTTTGGGTATGTCATGTGGATTAAGAGGGGCGTGTAGAGGTTGTCGATTGATTTTGTCTTCCTGACATTTGATGCATCCATCAGTATAATGTCAGATCATTTTTTGCATTTGAGGCCACCAATAGTTTCGCTGAATAAGTTCCTGGGTTTTGTACCTTCCAGGATGGCCTGCTAATGGGTTGTCGTGGTGGTCTCGGATGATTCATTCACACAATTTGTGGTTTTTGGGTACATATATCCAATTGTCATAGAAGATTAGTCTGTCAGATTCCTTCCATTTTTTGTCTTTACCTTCTAGAGCTTGTTTGGCTGAAGGATCTAGTTTTTGTAATGGATCCTTAAGCTCTGGTAGGTATTCCAGTGGATCATGGACAATGATCACTTCTAGCACTCTGAAATGTACAGCACAAGCATAGTGATATTCTCATTGTCTTTGTGTCCCATGTCGTGGTCTGGTCTTCTGGATAAAAGATCTGCCTGTTGATTTTGTTTGCCTGGTTTGTGTAGTCATATTCTGTGAGTTCTGTGACCCAACGTGCTTGACATCGATTAAGTTTCTGAGGCTGTCAGAAGTATTGTAGGTTCTGATGATCTGTCTAGATTTCAAAGGTTTGTCTGGCTCCCAATAGTAAGTGTCTCCATTCCACTAGTGCTTCCATGATAGCGAGCATCTCCTTGTCATAGATCTTGTAATTTCGTTCTGTAGGTGAGAGCGCTTTGGAATGAAAGGCAACTGGGTGCCATTTGCCTTCTATCTGTTGTGAAATTACCACACCAATTGCTCCTTCCAATGTGTCTGCTTCTATCTTAAATTGTCCTTCATCTTCTGGTATTCGGAGACAGGGGGCTGTTGTGATTGTCTCTTTTAGCGTGTCGAAGGCCGTTTGTTGTTCTGTTTCCCACTTCCAAGTATTGTTTCCTGTTAACTGTGTCATGGGTTTGGCAATTTTGCTGTAATCCTTTACAAATCGTCTGTAGAAATTGCAGAACCCTAGGAATTGTTGTAGTTCCTTCTTGTTGGTGGGTGTTGGCCATTTTCAAATGCCACTGACTTTGATAGGATCCATTTTGACTCTTCCTTCTGCCACAATTAACCCTAAAAATTCTATTTGTTGTTTTTCGAATTCGCATTTTTCTGGTTTTAGATAAAGTTTGTTGGCACTTAAGATGGATAAGACTTGGTGAACAAGTTTGCAATGTTCATTAAGGTTGTCGGTGAAGATGAGAATGTCGTCAATGTATATGTGGACCTTTCCAGTATTGATTAGGTCTCGTAGAAGTTCATTCATCATGGTTTGAAATGTGGCAGGCGAATTGGTGAGTCCGAAGAACATTACTAGTGGTTCAAATAGTCTGCGATTGGTTAGGAATGCTGCTTTCCATTCATCTCCTTCTTTAATCCGTACATTGTTGTATCCCCATCGTATGTCAAGCTTAGTGAAATATTTGGTGCCTTTTAGCTTGTTCATGAGTTCTTAAATTAGGGGAAGAGGATATCGATTTTTGATGGTCATGTCATTGAGTTTGAGTTTTTGATAATCCTGTACTGGTCTCAACCTTCCATCTTTTTTCTTGATGAAGAAGAAGGGTGAGGCCATGGGCGATTTGGAGGGTTGAATTCGACTGGTATGGAGATGTTTGTCGAGGAACACATCTAGCTCCTTTTGCTCTTCCAGGTTCAAAGGGTATACTTTACACCCCATCAGTTCTGGTTCTATGGCATGGTCCCATGGTCGATTCGGTGGTAGTGTATCGAATTCTGTTTTCTCAAAGACTTCTTTGAATCCTTTGTATTGTTCAGGGATTGGGTCTGTTTTTTTGTTTTTCTCAAACTCTTCTGCTAATGCATTGGAGATGGACTGATGAGCTCATATGAAGGCTTTATTCCTTCGAATTTTGTGAGGCGGCTTTGGATACTTCATCCAGATTCTGTCTCCATCTTCCACATCCTCTGTCTCTGTGTATCCGCATACAGTGGGACATCTGGTGAATTGTAATGATCCTGTTGTCCAGTCAACTTCAGGGTTGTGGAAGTTTAACCATTCATGTCTGAGGAATATGTCTGATCATCCTAAATTGGTGACTGCAAACTTTCGGACTTCAGAGTGTTTTCCTACTGTCATCCTTATTTCTGTGTAATGTGTGATTTTTCTGTTGTTGTTTTCAGTCCCATCTGTATTGTATGCAGAGATTGGGTGTTCCCATTTGTGTAGGGTTAGCCTTTTTTCTTTGATGAAGTGTTGACTGATACAACTACCTGTACAGCCACTGTCAAGAAGTGCTTGGGTTTGATATCTGGTTCCTTTCTCTAGATCTTAGAGTTCGATTTGTAAATTTAGTTCCTGATCTGTTTTTGTGGTTCTGAAGATAAATCATTTGGGTTCGTGAAGATCTTCCAGGCGGTCTAGGGCTTCATTGGTGGGGATGTTCAGTAATAGTTGAACGAGATATTTGTCCACTTCTCACTGTTTTTGATCATGAACCCACTGTTTTACTATCCCTGCTTCTGCTGCCAGATCTCATAGTTGTGATAGAACCCATAACGATGAGAAAGGTTCTGGCTTCTTTCCTTCTTTTGGTTGTTCCTGAAAGTGACCCAAAGAAGTAGATTCTTCGTCTTCAACTTCTTCAATTGTTGTCTTCCATTTGGTTCCTGATTCTGATTTGACGCTGGACTCTCGTGCATGTGAAAAATATGTATTCCTATTATACAATGCCTCGGGGCATGTTTGACAAGAAACATGTGCATAAGAGTCTTGGCTGGGGGATGATAAAGTCGTGTCTGCTTTGCTCCCATCTAAAAACCCACAGCCTTCCTTAGCTGCTCTTTCTCTTCCTCAGTGATTTTGGAGAAATCGATTGTTTCTAATGTGCGTGTGGTAAAAGGTTGTCGAGGTGGTGGTTTGAGGCTACACCACTGTCCGGGATGTTTGCTGTGACAGTCTGGGCATTCTCCTCTACAATCTTTTGAGATATGGCAACCCATTTTCTTGCAGTGTCGGCATTTGAGTAGCCATTTGGTTCGTCCTGCATTGATGTCCATGGGTTGTCCTTGTCCTCCATATGTTCGTGCGGTTGTTTGTTCAGAGTTGTTGGACTGTGTATGTGTGTTTCATCGGGGTGGTATTGGTGCTCCAGTGTGAAAAGCGTTTGATCTCGACTTTTCTTCTTCAAGTGCCATTTCAATGTTGTAGAGTTTTTGTTTCATTCCAGCATAGTTGGTAGGAATTGGTATTCTTCCTCTGTATAGTTCTGCACGTATTTCTGATTGTACTTGGCTCTTAAGAAGGTCAATGAGGACAGCGTCTAACTGTCGATACCCTGCGGTGGCAGCTTTGAGTTTGAATTTGGTGAAGTACTCAGTCAGGGTGTCTTTCCCTGTCTAAGGTTTCGAAGCTCATTAGCGGTGTTGACTTTTAGATTTGGATCTTTAAAGGCTTCTTTGATGAACTGTTTGAAGTCGTTTGCCATGAGGATGCCGTTGTAAGAGTGTGATTCTTTCCAGTTTCAGAGCCAGTCTGATGCACCCCTACCAGCACTCATTTTGCTAAGTCTCTGGCTACAGCCAGCAAAAATGGATTCATTCTGACTGGATGTAGCCATGCAGCCCAACTATAAAATCTGTATGGCTGTAGCCATGCCCACTTGGAAGGCCTGTGGCTACGGCCATACAGTCCTACCGGTGGTGTGCTGCTGTGATGGCACCCACCCCAAAAGGGGAAACACATCCTTTTTTGGCTTGTTGGCGCATGACCCATGGAGAAAGTTATGATGCCACTCTCAGCTCCTATTTTTGGCAAAATGGCTACAGCGTTATATGGCAAAGCCTACCTTTGTTTACTGTGCTGTTATAGCTCAGCTGGTAAGCTGTAAGTTCTGGTTTGATTATGTGAGCACACTTGCCTTTTTGAATGTATGTTCAACTCTTCTAATATGCCTTTTTTTTTTTCAATCTGAAATTTATATTGGCAATAGTATTCATTTTATTCATTTATGGCTGAGAAGACATGGAGCTCAGTAAACTGCCTCATTGCAGTACGTTCCACTTTTTTTTGTGACTTGGTGTCTCCCACTCCACCTGAAACCTCTTTGCAATCTCAGCAAAGAGACTTGCCTGACGTTTCGCATAAGCAGTCAAACCCATATGTGTCTCTCCATCATCAACCTCTGTCTCACACACCATCTGAGCCTCCCACCATTCCTGCTTGCGGTGCAGAAAACGCAGCACCCGTTTCATTTCTTCCTTGACTAGCATCACCTCTTCCTTCCATTGTGTTTTCCTTGCCAATGCTTTACACCATTCAACACGCAGAGCTAGGAATCTCATTAGCAGAGGCTGTTTGGATATAATCACTTACCTTCATGAATCTCGGTCTCCTCAGTTGCATCAGGACCACCCATTGATGTCCAAATCCAGGATAACCTTTTTTTGCGGGTGTGAGACTCTGCTGCATGTAATCTACTGCGTTCTGAGCCCAGCCTTCCCAGCCTTACCATCGAATCACCATTGGGCTGACTCTCTTCATGTACCCGAAGGTCGGAATCATGTAGCTCCTGGAACACATCACATCCTTTACCTTTTCGCAGCGCGAATAATGCTTGTCTCCCCTGACGGTATTTATCAGCCACAAGATCAATGGCCCTCCCCATTTCTCCTATTCGACCTCGAGCATGCCCAGAATCACACTGACCCGTAACATGAGCATTCCGAAAATGAATCAGGTGAGACTTAGCATGCAGTTTCCTCCGTAATTCTTGCAAAGCATCCTGACACTGAGCTTCACGCAATCTCTCTTCCATCTCCCAAGCTTCTGTGATTAATCCGTCCTCTTCGCCCATACTAACAATGTCTGATGGCATCCACAAATGGATGGTTTCGGGAATGGAGAGCTCCATTTCCGCTCCCTTTGTTGTTTCCTCTGCTCTCACTTTGGCTGCACCTGGCATGTACAGAGCCTGCAAGATCTTGAACTGCTTGAATTTTAACCAGAATCTTGCCTGAGATTCATCTAATTTGGCTTCTGCAGCAATGGCAGCAACACCAATATCCTTGGCTGTAGCACGTAATCATCACCTGTCCAAATGCTCCTCAAAAGTCCCAAAAAGTGATCTCATGTACTGTTCGTCCTCCAGCTGCAGTCCCATTATTAGACAATGACTCAAGGAAGTTCTGTTCACCACCACTCCCTTAGCCACTGCATCTCTCACTTCCTCCTTCTTTAGCATCGCCTTCACTTCTTGTTCCATTAAGCCCTCTTTACTGTGGTTAGCAAGTCCCCAAGGCATAAGGAATGACACATACCATCGACCAAAGGATGATATGGAGATGGTTGCGAATGATCTGCTACCCAAGTCTCCACCATACACCTCCACTTTGTCCGAACCTCTTCACTGAGAGTGGAAGACAGCTTGGTGAAGTACTGCGCCGTCTTCGTTCGTTCCTGCAATGCTATGTGATAACGAGTTTGTAATGTTTCACCTGTCAGCCAATCAGCTGGATACCGAGTGTTCCAAATATGTTACTCACACAAGTGCAAATTTTTCTGGAAATTAGTGAAATCAATCTTGTCTTCAAGTGTGTCTTCACGGTTTCCCTCAGTCATTTCTTTCGTCGAGTATGCAACAGTGTTCAGAACAGACCAGTTGTGTTCCATAGTTTCACTGTCCACTGCACCAGAACCCTCCTGATATTGAACAGAATTTGTTGTTTTGCACTCAACATCATGGATGTCACCATGCCAAATGGGCAAAGCCACCATGATCTCCAGTTGGTTGGACGAACCCGCAGACTGCTGAAGATGAGGGGAGACCAGTTGTCGTCTTTCTCGGAGGTGAATTTTCCATTGGCACCCAATATCATAGCAAATGAGAATGGGGAGCAGGACTGCGAATACGGCCGACCAGAATACATAATCCATGTTCGAATATCTACAATACCCGACATGAGCATCCAAGTACAAAACTGATTGGACCCTCACCTTTCCCCCTTTTGCAGATCACCGAGACCTAGCAGACGTATCAGGCCATGCCGAGCACAAGTGCATCCTCCCACACCAGAAACCCTAAGACCTGTTGTTATCTTTGTGTCTTTCTCCACCAACGCTGCGAAAGCGATACATGTGCTAATCTGTAAAAGGTCAGTTCAATCTCACATGCTCATATGGAATCAAAGTGCTCACATCCTCTTTGGACACATAGTTTCTGATATGTTCCCGATGTTTGGTGCGCTCCACAATATAGCCAAACCTGTTGCCTAGCAGAGGATCAGACCCTGCATGTTTGATTAAGCGGTTTTTCAGCTGGAAATTCACATCTAACACCAAAAACAGGGTGAAGAGAAATCTGCACCTAAATCAGCACTCGCAAGAACAGCAAGAACAGCAAGAACAGCAAGAACTTACTTGTAACCCAGCACAACTTGTTCCCAATTATCAGGAAGATTCATTCTGACATGGGGACAAGCCTACTGCAGCCTCCCCCTCCACAGTACCATCCACACCTCTACAATCATGACCGCGCCCCGCACGTTTCATACAGAGTAAAAAGCTAAACTGGCAAGCGACTCTCATCATTGTTTCATACTCAGTGTTAATGAGATACAAAATCTGTAGCCAACTCACCAGGACATCGTCTGGCTTCGACGCATTTGTCTCCAGTTCCAAAGTAGTAACAAAGTCGCATACATTGATGTTTGCTACTACCTTCATCAAATGAAACCTCTCTAATGTCTCAATGGTCACGAAGGTCTGAGGGTTTGTGGTTGTAGCGGGATACCACCCCATATGAAAGTATTGTTGCAAAATGTTGCAATGTTGCGCTTGGGAACAACAGCAGGGGACAACAGCTACTCGGTAGATGCCGTTCTCGTGCAAAACAGTCACCTCCTGTTGAGCAACTTCATCCGGTCGACAGCTGATTCAGTAGGATTAATGCATAGATTTCGATAATATATCATCCACCATATGCATAGCTTTCAAATATGTTTTAGTACCTCTAAAGTTCCCACAGTCAAGACTTGCCTAATGAGGTCATGTATCATGTCCCACATACAGCAAAATGAATGGTTCTATCAGAATCGTATTGAAATTCTGTACCTATCCATATAACATCAGGAAAAACCCTTTTTGACCTGGCAAACCTGGCAAACTTGAGTAAACCTGAGTCAACCTAAGTCAACCTTAGCTGATCTGGGACTAACCTAGACATGACCTGGGCTGACCTGGGTTGACTTGGGCTAACCTAGACATGACTTAGGTTGACCTGGCTGACCTGAAAATTGAGACTTAAACCTGGGACTGACCAAGGTTGACATAGGTTGATCCAGGTCAACCTTGAGGCATCCAGGTTAAAAAGGGTTTTTCCTGATGAAGGAAGTCAAATGTTCCCATGGTCAAGACTTGCCTAATGAATCATGCCCCACACATACAGCAAAATGAATGGTTTTATCAGAATCATATTGAAATTCTACACCTATCTATATAATGAAGTCAAAAGTTCCCACAGTCAAGGCTTGCCTAATAAGGTCATGTATCATGCCTCACATACAGCAAAATGAGTGGTTCTATCAGAATCGTATTGAAATTCTGTACCTATCCATATAAGGAAGCCAAAAGTTCCCACGGTCAAGGCTTGCCTAATAAGGTCATGTTCCATGGTCTATCATCTCATACATTGATGTTTTTTATTTTCCTTTTTTTCCGCATTTTTTCAACATTTTTTGATGATTTTTACATTCTCTAGTTAAAAATAGGTCTGCCGTGGTCTGCCGTGGTCTGCCATGGTCTGCCATAGCCTGCCAGAGCCCAATTGTGGCTGTACTACAACACCTGCCAAACTTTTCATCCCTTAATCCAAAAGAGGTACTATAAGTTATCTATAATTTATGCATAGATACTACAGTATCAGGTGCATTCCAATCCTCCATGCCCCAGTTGGTACCATAAACCCAGCATGCGAAGCGTTGCCTTGCACCATATCCAGTCATCCCATACCTTAAAAACCATTAGTATCTTCAGTGTCCTGTATACGAGTATGAACGCACCTCCAAAGTGTGTAGCAGCAGACACTTATGCCGAATCAAACAGCATTCAGTGCATTCAATAAAATGCCCACACTGAATGCATTGGTATAACACCCCAACCTGTTCTGGTGTTGACTTGCAGTTAGAGCAAGCAGGGGAGCAAGAATCATCCCCCAGTCCATCCGCCTGTAGTAGCTCATTGAGAAAAATTCTGGGGAAGCCTCCCTCACGCCAAATGTGCATTGGGTCATCAAAACTGGTGTACCATCTCCGTTTTCCCAAATCAGATGGGGCTTCATTGCCAACCTGCTCCTCCGAAATGGCCGTCCAGTCCTCGCCTGTGAAATAACTCTCATTGTTGTTCTCCCGTTCCCTAAAGTCCAAAGTTATTCATCCTGGGTGCCAATTTTTGAGTGAATCAGTAAGGTCGGAGGGTTTCAAGCAGCGTCGCTTCCTCTCATGAGGCACAACTACCCTAGATTCTGAAGCAGTAGTGCAGCTGGTGTAATGCACAGCACAGTGCACAAAACTGTGGTCCTTGGAGGGAGCCCTCAACGTAGTGCCTACATCAGTGTCGCTGTGTTTGGGTCTCCCCTTATGCATATGTATCAAGTGGGAGTCCATGGAATGGATGTGTGACAGGCCGCTAATCATCATGGACCCATTCAGCTATTCTAAACATGATGCTTGTGTAAGTATCTCAATGCTGAGACACTCACAGAAGCAGGATGGTGTATGACCTAATCCTGAGATTCAACTAGCTAACTGTGACCATCAATACACAACTATAGGCAGCAAATGCCCTCTTACCTCCTTATGCTCAAGAATCAAAGCATTGGCATGTACTGAGTACTCAGACTTGTGATGGTCTATGTCCCAGACCCATAGTTTTATGGGGACGAACCCAACACATTGCCGGTGTTAATCAAACTGGAAACGGTCAAAAAAGAACTGCACAAGCTTGGCCCCATTGAGAATTTGCTGAAAATGCCATCAAATAATAAGAGTCAAGTTTGGTCTGATTGAATAATACCTCGATCCCTTCTACAACATCTTTGTGCTCAGAAAAAAGTACAAATACTGGCATGATGTTGTCATTGTCGTCGACAACTGTAATTCTCCAGTCCTTGTCAACATGCTGCTGCAAGGTCTCGATGTAATGCTGTCGCTTGGAGAGGTCCGTCAGCAGAGACATCAGGTAAGGGCCTGCTTGAAAGGCAATCATCCTGAACAAAGACAGAGCCGTCATGCAACAAATAGTGGATGCAGAACCCGGTAAGATCACATTGCCGTTATGTCACGCCACTCGCACAACCTTCCCCACCATGCAATAAACATTGTAATTCAACTTTGCAATCTCAGAAATGATCACAAGACAACCCAACCAACAACGTAAGTCCTTATATACTTGTTGCCAGTGACTTCTAGACCTGCCTGAGTGGAATACAGCCCTTTGGTGCATTAGGCTTTCAGGTTTCGCAAATGAACAATTGGGCTTCATTGAACTTTGCTGTGTGGGAATTAGCAGTAGGCCTTGTTTTTACACCTGTATCCTGACATAATGTGTGGTGTATAGAATTGGTTTGATCAGTGGGACAGCTGTATAGTCCTAAACTCATGCAACAGTGCACTGAGTGGTATCATAACAATGCGTAGAGTAGGCCATCATCAGGAGCAGGATCTCAAAACAATTTATTTTCTTGGACTATTATCATATATGTTCCATAGTGGGGAAGACGAAAATCCAGCTATACAGAGTCATCGATAATGTCACTTCTCCACTAAATCCCATGATAGCGTCCAATCTAGTGAGGGCCTGTGTGTTTGGGTGGCACTCCTGAAATCGCTTCAATGTACTCTATCAGGATCTGGCCAACATCCAAATGCGTCAAAATGAGGGTTAGCAGTCACTGTGGCAGTACCATTCCAATGATCTTTCTGACTATGTTATAGTACTATAACATTCTTGCACAGGGGCAAGATTATGCCTAGTGCACAGGGACAAGAATATGCTGTCCTACCAAACATTATTGAAGCTCCCTAATGGCAGATAAACTCTCAGAAGATAAGAAACTATGCTCAACTTCACACTTCACACTAACTATTGACTATAGCATTGCTCTAGAACGATCACCCGAGCTGCATAACAAAGTGAAAACACCTTTAAGTCGATTATGAACTGTATACTCAAACATATTTAAGTTTAGCTACCTCTCCTTGACTTATAGCCTGATGAAACTTTTGTTGGGCAGTGGTGTAATTATTGAAAGACTCATGAACAGCACCCGAAACTGCGGCGACTTGCAAACTGGATTTGAGGCTATGAAACCAGCTAACACAATATTTCTTACACTGACTGTGTGCCATAGATGCCTGGACAGAGGCCTCAATATACGACATACCATCAGTGTGGCTGATTTACATTAACAGGATTGAGATGGTGAGAGTGTTCTGGCAAATGCAGATCCCATGTAGATTTTTCTACTATGATATGTCGTGTTTCCATTGCATGTTCAGCCAATTGTGCTATCCAGCCTTGGCTCTCTGCATATAACCATGCGCTTTGCGCATCATGTAATGTCGAGTAACCTTGATAGATTGACAATGTCTCTGTGCTTTGCTGCTGACAATCCAGCCTGGATATAGGTTACATGTAGGTTAGAGCTCGTCGATAGCAGATACGAGAGTGGTGCTCACCAACTGGTGTAAACTCCTGGTTGGTGCCTGGCAAACACAGTGTAGTAGCGGTAGTGCGAGCGCTTCTTTCACTGTTTGATTACAGCATGAACACTGGCTATTGCTCCAGAGGCAGTAGCCCTGAGGGGATATCAGATCAATTAAGTAGCAGAAGTCGGGAATTTTACCAGGAGGCTGTTAATTGGGATTGACCGCCAGGTGGTTGGAGCTGGTATATGGTCAGGTTAGAGGGCAGTGAATGAGCAGGTGATGTCTGCAGTGTATTCATAGAAGGAAGGGAAGTGGTCTGAACAAAGAGTGTAGAGACGAAAGGGGATATTTGAAGTATGCTTACGGTTACCGTGGTGCTCAGGTCCTGGCTGGAAATAAGGGATTCAGCCAGTGTCGACACTGCTGGAGCATCCGATTCGTCTGAGTCAATATTGAAGTAACTGTGTGTGGAATGAAAGGAATCTGGTGAAGATGGTGCGGTGGCTGACATAGACAGAAGAAAAAGGGATGTGGGGCTGAAAAACAATGCATGTGCTACTTGACTGGATTAAGCGACTGCCAGATCTCAGGAATCATGGTTACGACCCCTCCTTCAGCCAATCTTGGAGGATATAGTTTTGGAGGGCATACAGAGCAGAGAGGGTGCGCAAATCTTTGCTGTATTCCAAAAGCTTCTATGGATGTAGACAATGTAAACATTAACTTTGTTAACTTGATTGCTGTAGTCAATACTTGGGCAACAGAACCATGGTCCTGATCCTGATTGCTGTATTGAATGCCTCAACCACATCAACCTGGTAAGTAAACCTAAGGTTGACAGCCCGCAGGACACCAACACAAGCCAATTGTGCCATTGTGCTGAGCAGCGTGAGAGGTATTTCAGACGGAGACAACAGACTTACGCATCACTAAAAACGCCCACATAATGACCTTGAGTGACAGCATACCAATGGTTTTTCTGTTGTGGAGACAAGCCAATTAGGTTGGGGATGAACCCATAGGCAATGTCAGCTTGGTATGGACCACAACCGTTGGTAGGATCATTAGCAAGAACAAAAGATGGTAGAGGCTCTATATGCAGTCGATTAGTGACAATGGAGGCACAGGCAACAAATGTACTTGGAATTTTGGGGATTAAGACTGCGGCCTGAGCATTAAGACCACCAAACGCTATTTGGATCTCAATGTCACTCTCAGAATCACTGTTGTTGTTACCATTGGCATCAAATGCAGATTATGACAAGCAAGAAATGTCAGATGGAGAATCTGCTTCAGGAGCAGACTCCCCAATCGCATTGGCACCTGAACTCAGGATGTCAGAGGTCTCTGACACCAGTTGAGGGGTACAGACATCAGAAGATGGGAAGGAGACCAGAGAGGGTTATTGGATGGCGAAACATTGTTGAGATATGCATTTATATCTTGGCAAACTTGCGGAGCTATGTTGGAGCAGTTTGGACTAGTTTGTTCCATCAGCCTGACGACACAGTGGCAGAGCATTTTCTACCGGACTGATAATATGTTCGTCGCTAGGGTAAGTGTAGGTGATGAGTTTGCACATGCTAATGAGCTGCAGATGGGGAACAAAAAAGGTGGGAGGCATATCGCAAAGGAAGAGCAGAAAAATCTCAAATTGTGGGCCAAAGGCGCTCGAGAGGAGATTCTAACGCCCTACATTGAAGAATATGCTGACGCATGTGCAAGAGGGTTTGTCACCGAACGAGAAGCACTACAGAAAATAGGAAATCACTACCACACTGTTATTGACTGGTGACTTGCAGATCATGAGGAACCTATGCATCCATTGCCTCCATATGATCCCAATGTTAAAGATACAGATGATGGTTTGACTCCTGAAGAGATTAAGGAGAAACACCAGAAGAAGTCTGATATGGACAGAGTGAGCAATGGCATTTCGAGAATATTGACATACTGATGGTGTATCTTGCAGCAAGTCCGCCGATGGCTGAAGTATCACGTAAAAAAGCTGAAGAAAATGTCTGGCACGAAGCTAGAGAGTGACCATGGACCATGCGGACCATTCCTCCACAAGTTGGCTGGAGCAACGGTGAAGCCTGGCAAAGTGCATCAGGGTTATCAGCAACTGATGCACGAGAGCTATGATGACGTTGTAGCTCCTGTAGTTTCACAACACTAGTCTCAGGTAGAAGCAGAAGAGGCTGGAAAAGGAGGTGCCGGGACAGGGAAGCCAGCTCAACTCGATGCAGCATTCCGAGCTAAAGTGGCACAGGAGCTATTTAACGCACTGCCATCCGAGGAGTAGGAGGCTTTATGCACACACGCAAGTGAAGATGCTGCTGTCCTACAGGCCCAGTGGACGAAAGACGCAGAGAGAAAGTCTCCATCGAAAGAGCCGGCAGACTGTCAGAGGTTAGTGATAAGTATTTGTCAGACACTGCGATGATAATCTTGAGTAGAGCTTTAGACTGTCTCAAAGACCTGCTTGGCCCTCTCCTCGACGGTATTGTAGAGGTGGTTGGAGGTCAGCTGCTTGTTGTATGGGGCAGTCCAATACCCAAAGCCGGGAAACTAGGTACCATGCAGTAAGTTCTCTTACACATGATAGGCGGATGACATAAACAGTTAGCTTCGTGGTTGGAAGGAACCTGGCTCACAAACCCGTCCATTTTCCTGCATGGAAACCAGAAGAATTCAACAAAAATGTTCTTGGATTGTTTATGGATTATCTAGAGACAGCTTTCAGTGAGTAAAGGATTGAGAGGAGTTAACCAAACTAACCTATTAACCTAGTGGAAGATGAGATCAAGGCTTCAAAACTCTCAGAAGAATGTGTGACAAAAGATAATGGTGCTGGTGGAAACACAGACCAAGACAGTGACAAGGATAGCAGCAAAAGCAACGAAAGCAACAATGAGCAGCCTGTTACTAAAAAGCATAAACAGGGGAAGTCAGGGGTTGGTGGGGGGAAAACCAATAATGGTACACCTAACACTGCCTCTGGTACAGGGAAGAAGTCGGTCAGAGTTCCTGAATGACCCTAGAATGGTGGAAATCTATGAGAGTGCCAAGGCCACCGGGAAAGATTTGCTGGATGATATTGCCGCTCAGAAGGCAAAATCGAAGAGTGTACCCCCTGTGAAGGTTCAGTCTCAGAGTGAGGAAGGAATAGGGAAGTCTGCTGGGGGTAAGCCATTTCAGACCTGCCAACAATGAACTCACCATTGCTCAGTTCAACCAAAACCAAAACCACATCCAGTAACTCGCAGTAGCCAACCAGTGATGGTACCTGCAGCGACCGTGATAGAAAGTGATCACCAACCCCGTACCCCTCCTCCCCATACCTCTCCTTCCCATACCCCTCCTCCCAAAGGCATTTCTCATTCAGACCAGGTACCTCAAGCAGGGAATGCGGCTGAACTTGGCATGGAGGCTATGCAGGTTGATACACCGGATATTGAGCCTGAGCCTGGTAATGAGGAGGCTGATATGAGGGACATCAATGATATTGAATGTCCTGCAGATGCCGCAAAGTGGTTTGTGGATATTTTTGAGAAGATTAACGATGCTTCGCTGAGAGGGGAATATTCGACTTTGGTTCAGAATGTCATTGAATTGGAGTGTGCATATGGCTGGCAGGGTGGGAAGGGGGCGCTGTCTGCAAAAGGTCGTCCTGGAAAGACATCGGTGTGGATTGCTAATGGACAAAAAGCTTTCACTGTTGAAAGTAGGATGGTACGGATGTTTTCAGTGCATGGTGGATTCAGCTACAGCCAGAATTGAGAGGATTGGATCCGAATAATGTCTTGAGGCCTTTGCCTCATGAGGAAACAACATTCACTGATGATTGGGGAGGGTTGAGGGTACCAGGGAAGAATGGCTTAGTCACAGTAATTGCTTTGCTCAGAGCCTGGGGAGAAGGAGTGAAGGGACATGGCATTGCTGAGAGAGATAGAGATGATTGGATCAACGCAGTGAGAGACTGTGCATTTGTGATCAAGAATCTGTGCAAGTATGTCAAGATGGCAAGTAAGTGATTTGATTTGAGTGGGTAGTGTAGCGGATTGTAGTAGATATCTAATATTGAAATGAACTGGACTGGAGGACATTTTTCATGCCCTCCAGTCCAGGTTGGTTTGCCTATGGAAGTATGAACTGCGGGAGGGTGTTTACTTGTAAGGTTGAGGTCACGTGTTCCTATTGGTTAGCATTTGTACAATAGCTTACATTTGCCAACATCTTTGCTCCTTAAGGAGGTGCATATTGCTAACAAAGAGCTGTGAGCACGTGTTTATGTATATAGATGACTGGTTTCATGGCTGTAGCCAGAGTGGCTAGCAGCCATATTAAGGGAATTGTAGTGCTTTATGGCTATAGCCATAGACTACCTATAGGTATAAAGGTTGGATGTGATATTTTGTGGCTGCAGCCAGGGGTATTAAGACAGCTTGGCTGTAGCCACTCTTTTGAATCTATTTTTGCTGGCTGCAGCCAGGGTATTTAGTCTTTTTATTACCAGTACAGCTCTCTGATGCAACACATGGCGATCCGTCTTCTGTGCCGAGGTATGAGATGACGAACCATATTTTTCGTTCATCATCTCTGAATTCGTCTGCATAGGCCATGAGGTAGGTGTCGACTGCTAAAAGGAACCCTTCCCAGTTCTTCTTATCACCTGTAAACCTGGGTGGTCTGGCGATTTTGATTTTTGAACTGGTTGTTGTAACCACTGGAGGTGTAACTTTCTCAGTTGGTTTGTTTTTGGGGATTCCATCAAGTTGTATGATGATGGTGCTTCCTCCTCCTGCTGGTTCTGCTAAGATGGTGCCCATTATCCCTGTTGTTGATTCGAATGGCTGTATTATTTCTCCGACTAGAGAATGCTCTGTCCTGTCTTTATGAATCTCGTATTTGGCATTTTTGAGTGAGTCTCCAATAACATGAACGTAGTAGTCTCCTTCCATTCTTCATGATATGTACCATGTTAATTGTTGCATGATATGTGAGTCTGCATGATTGTATGGAGGATTATAGTATGGAGGTTCCGTGGTGTATACAATTTTTTCTGGGGCTTTTCCTGATGTTGAAGGCATTGGTGTGTCAATGTCAGTCATTCTTTAAATTGAACTGTGCACAGTGATGACTTAGTTGGTTGTAAGGTTTGATGTTGAGGAATTGACCCTGTTGTAGACATAGGGGGTTCTTCTTTGATGAATGGAATTTTTCTTTGATGAATGGAATTTCTGGTAATGCCTCGAGTTCTGGTGATAGTTCTTTGAGCGGTGGCTTGGGTGTGTCGGGTTCTGGTGATTCGGGTGGTGTGAAGAAGCTTTCTTCAAATCAGCTGATTCAGTAGGATTAATGCATAGATTTTGATAATAATATATCATCCACCATATGCATAGCTTTCAAATATGTTTTAGTACCTCTTTTGGATTAAGGAATGAAAAGTTTGGCAGGTGTTGTAGTACAGCCACAATATGTTCTCTGGCAGCCATGGCAGACCATGGCACAGCAGAACACAGCAGACCTATTTTTAACTAGACAATATAAAAATCATTCAAAAAATATGGGAAAAATGCGGAAAATGAAAAACATCAATGTATGAGAGATAGACCATGGCACATGACCCTATTAGGCAAGCCTTGACTGTGGGAACTTTTGACTTCCTTATATGGATAGGTACAGAATTTCAATGTGGTTCTGATGGTACTGTTCATTTTGCTATATATGACAAGGTATATACCTGATTAGGCAAGTCTTGCTTGTGAGAACTTTTGACTTCTTTATATAGATAGATGCAGAATTTCAATGTGGTTCTGATAGTACTATTCATTTTGCTAGACATGCTCTTGTTATTGCACAATTTGCATTTTATTCATGAAAAGCCAGCAATGAAACTAAAAATAGACCCATACTTAGCATGTATACACCCTTATGAGCATGCATTCATTTTCTATAGGCTTATACTCAATAGCTATAGGCCAGTATCCAGTATCCAGCCTATTATAGACTTGTATTCAATAGACTATAGAATTCAGTACTGGTCAATGTTGGTCAATGCTGGTCAATTGATATTGAATACTGGTCAATAGTGTGAATACAGGTTAATATAGTTGTGAATAGGTGTTAGTCTATAGACTGGTCTTTAGCTAATTGAATATATGTGTACAAACTAGTTTTATATCCAGGTGAACCTTATATACTTGGATGGTGTTCCAACTTTATAGACCTCTGCCAAACCATCCATGCCTTTGATAGATTCAATATTTCAGATTTGAGGTCCACTATATGCATAGATTTACTGAGAATATTCATCAATGGATCTATAAAGAAGTGAAAAAGTGTGAAACCAGATGCCCAGGTCAACCACTCAGTTAATTCCGCTTTTTCAGATCTACCACTCAGGTTGATCATGGCCTGGGCATCTGGTTTCACACTTTTTCATT